>JAVJIF010014793.1:0-129846 GCA_038442645.1 Agave tequilana
AGTAATATATACTAACGTAATACAAGCACGATACTAATATATACTACATGATGTTGTATTAGTGAGACCATAGAATAAGCCTATAATAAGCAGTAGAAATATATAAAATGTCATCTTTTAATACCATCACTACCTAGCATGTTATCATCGGGTCATGTCTAGTGTCATATCCAATTTTATATACTAAATAATGTTGTCTAGTGGCGACGTGATAGAAATGAATATGCTAGTGTTGACGTGATAGAAGTGAACATGCAGATGTGCATATGCAATAGAACCATAATACGGTGTTGTACATAGCCAGTAATGATGTCTGCCAAGTATACAGAAAACAGAATATATGCATTGAAGAGTATACATATACATGCGTAGTATGCCACCCAGAAAGTGTAACATGTACCAGGTAAAATAACAAAGTATACTTGTAACATGATAGCGGATAAAGTATCAGGAACAGTAACAGGTACAACTACACAATAGTATACATGTATCAGGCAAGTCATGTTGTTTAGACAATAGTAGCAATTAGTACCACCCGGTTTTTAATCAATCTCTTCCAGTGTCCCATACCACTGGCAGTTCATACTGAGCCCGCACTCCAGTCGAAACCATCCGGACATGGCCTACGGGTATCATTATCCAAACGAGAGAATGACTAATTAACAAGTGTTCCCGACGTCACTATTGTGTATATTGTTGTCTTATGTTACTTGAAAACCCATGGTCGAGAAGCTCTAGTCAGGTGGGTGTATCCCGTGCATACCCGGGACAACGGCCTTAAAGATCCCTAGCTGCTGAGACCAGGGCCAGCCCGCTAAGGCTGTAACATGTAACGGGATCTCAATGAGCTAAAACATAACGGGAAACGGGATGCTCATGAGTAACAGACGGTAGCCAGCACTACCCCGTCCCCTGCAGTGGACAAACAATATATCCAAACATCCACCCGACAAGTTCTAGTCAACCGTCAAGTCTCCCCAATACCCAAGTTATCTTTCTTATCTTTCATTATACAGTATAACAGGAACAAGTTCGGGACATGGTACAAGTAATACGATAACATGACATGAGCTCTGTGATAGCATAGAACAATATAATGGGAAACGGGAACAATAGATGTGGGATGCCATACATCGCATATCAACAGCTCATGTATCCAGTAACGAGAATATCAATAAAAGTAATGGGAAACAATCATATCACAGGAAGACGGGGATAACATGGAACAATAATACATGTACTATGTACGGTGATGACAAGAAGATAGAAACAATACATACATGTACACTCGTGCGGTGAGCATATGTACAGTGATGTGTGAACATGAGATAATGTGTATCAAGCATCATGTAACGATGATAACAATAATATGAAATGCGATACTCCATGAATTGGTATATCCGTGTATCAGTGGAACATATATGTGTAGCAATAATCCGTGTAACAAATCTGTGTATTACTAGTACATGTAATAACAATGGTCAGTGTCTAATATAATACCATGTCCAGTGAACTACAGTATCCGTGTAATGATGATACCAGTGCATGCAATACCAGTGTCCTGCATTCATATCTAGTGATAGTGCCAGTGTCATCGAATACCGTGGATTAGTATACATGTGACGATAGTTATCTAACTGTGATCCAATACATGACATAATAGTGTCCAAGAATATGGTGAAATAGTGGCCCGAGTGTCAGTGCCTGTACAGGTATGATGACTGTGTCCGAGTTGTCTATGTCATTAGTTATTGTTACTATTATTCCTCATATTAAATCAGGAAATACCTAACAATCTTCTGGGTTATTCCTATTACAATGACTGTCCAATCATTACTAGTTAATAATTAATTGTTACCGTATTTTATCCATAATCAAGATCTGTCACAGAAAGCAATCAATTCATCTCACTAAACATGTTTATAAAATAAAAATACTCACCAACTAGCCATAGGAAGGTAGCTCTCTTTCCCACGATCGCAACGGATCCAGAATCGTCCGAATCAGAGTTCGGATGCTCCAAATATCGCCCGAACGCTAAAATCATTAAAATGGGTTAAATATGTAATAAAATATTGTAAATGCAAATACCGAAATGTAACAGGGGGTTTTCTGCAATTTTACTTTTATTGAGTGCGGATGTGGGTTCGGGCTGTTAACAGGTCGGGTTTAGATCCAATACCCAAACCATTTTAACTAAGTTATGGGTTATTGGGTTAACGGGTCGGGTTGAGGGGTTATTGGGTTCAAGTTAACCCAAAAGGGTTACTGGGTCGGGTTCGGGTTCATACCTGAACCCAAAGCTAGCAGCAGCAGCAGCAGCGCCTTCGCTGCTGCTGCGCGCGCCTTGGCCGGCCAGCGCCGCTGGCGGCGGCGGCGTGGGAGCCCGCCGGCGGCGGGTCTGGCCGCCAACGGTGGGTCTGGCTGAGTGAGAGAGAGAGAGGGATGGGGAGAGAGAGAGAGAAACAGGAAGAAGAAGAAAAGAAAAGAAAGAAGAAGAAGAACATGAAAAGAAGAAAAAGAAGAAAAGAAGAAGAGGAAGAAGAAGGAGAGGAAAGAGGAGGAGGGATTGGCCGGTTGGGGAGGCGCGGTGGCGCACCAGCCACCGGCCACGAGCGCGGGTCGAGCCCGCCCCGGGCCTGGAACAGTGCGAAGGGGAGAGAGGGAGAGAACTTTGAGAGAGAGAGAGAGAGAGTTTAGAGAGAGAGAAAGAATGAGAATTTAAGAGAGAGAGGTGTGTGTGGGAAATTAAGAGAGCGGGAGAGAGATTTTTAAGAGGAGAGAGAGAGTGAGGCGGTGGGTTAAGGCGGTGGAGAAGAAGCGTGTAGAAGAAGAAGGAAGAAGAAAAGAAAGAAAAGAAAAGGATTTAAATAATTAAAATAATATTATTTAATTTGGTCCAAAATTTGACTAGCTCCGAGCGGTGCCCAAAATTAAAAAAATAAAGAATATTATCCTGAGACATAATATGAAAACGGTTTGAAGAAATTCAGTATGGTTTGCAAATTAAAAATCCTGGAAGATGTCGTCGGTACCCGGGCGACACTGTGGTTTGGCGGATGTTTGATAAATTCAGAAAAATCCCCAAAAATATCAAACGTAGAAAATATGATCTAAGACATAAGGTGAAAGCAGATTCTAAAAATTCTACTCCGTTTGTGAATAAAAATCGTAGAGCCGATTCTCGGTATCGGTCGACACCGACTACAGAGATTTGACAAAAATCCAGAAAAATTTTAAATATTGGAAAAGAATATTTAAAACTGAAATTGACTCAATCTGACTACCAGAAAGGTCAAATCAACTTTGTACGTCATATCGCATACTGTGATACTGTGATACGTACATCAGGGAGCAGGGAGTTACATTTCTCCCCACCTTACAAAAAATTTCGTCCTCGAAATTTCACATCAGGTGTGAGAAGAAATTTTCAACCCCAAAGCCTCAATGTTACGAGTCTATGACACTTCCGCTGCGCACTCTGATATCTAGAAGGAACTCGGATGAAAAAGTAGTGTAGTGAACTAACACTAACGGATTGGAAGCAATATGATGCAAGAAAAACGATAAGGAAATCGGATATTCTGGTCAACAACTGTAAGGAAGGAATACAAAAGAGTCAAGAATGAAGTGTCAATGACATGGTATTCTTGTACTCGTCGCTGGAATCCCAAATTCAGAAACAGATAAGGTTGAATCTGAATCTGATTGTACTGTTGGTATGAGCCCGAGTATTGACCAAGTGGTTACCCACACCAGGTGTGAACCTAGGCTCGATACCACTCTGTAACGCTCTGATTCCCAAGGATACGGAGACGTTATGGCGACGTACATACGCGAGGTGAAAACACCCTCACGCGTACGTTAAGCTTCAGTACAGGACATATTCTTCATATACACAAGGGTTCCAGCAGGAAATAAGTACAAGAATATCTGTAGAAAGAGGTTAGCGATCATAACTGATAGAACAACATGGATAAAGAAGATAACAACAATAAATCATAAGGATGCCTATGAATAGTCTCAATGAGAATCTCCTGTGTAACTCCAAGGCACTATCTGATAATACGGTGACTCGGATCTCCAACCTGGGCACGCAAACCCAGGGTCGTCAGAAAGCGACCTAGTGAGTGGTAAAATGAAGGAGGCAGTAATATATACTATCATAATACAAGCACGATACTAATATATACTACATGATGTTGTATTAGTGAGACCATAGAATAAGCCTATAATAAGCAGTAGAAATATATAAACATGTCATCTTTTAATACCATCACTACCTAGCATGTTATCATCGGGTCATGTCTAGAGTCATATCCAGTTTTATATACTAAATAATGTTGTCTAGTGGTGACATGATAGAAATGAACATGCTAGTGGGGCGTGATAGAAGTGAACATGCAGATGGGCATATGCAATAGAACCATAATACGGTGTTGTACATAGCCAGTAATGATGTCTGCCAGGTATACAGAAAACAGAATATATGCAATGAAGAGTATACATATACATGCCTAGTATGCCACCCAGAAAGTGTAACATGTACCAGGTAAAATAACAAAGTATACCTGTAACATGATAGCGGATAAAGTATCAGGAACAGTAACGAGTACAACTACATAATAGTATACATGTATCAGGCAAGTCATATTGTTTAGACAATAGTAGCAATCAGTACCACCCGGTATTTTAATCAATCTCTTCCATTGTCCCATACCACTGGCAGTTCATACTGGAGCCCGCACTCCAGCGAACCCATCCGGACATGGCCTACGGGTACCATTATCCAAACGAGAGAATGACCAAATAACAAGTGTTCCCGATGTCACTATTGTGTATACTGTTGTCTTATGTTACATGAAAACCCATGGTCGAGGAGCTCTAGTCAGGTGGGGTGTATCCCGTGCATACCCAGGACAATGGCCTTAGGCAGATCTTTAGCTGCTGAGACCAGGGCCAGCCCGCTAATGCTGTAACATGTAACGGGATCTCAATGAGCTAAAATATAACGGGAAACGGGATGCTCATGAGTAACAGACGGTAGCCAGCACTACCCGTCCCTGCAGTGGGACAAACAATGGATCCAGACATCCACCCGACAAGATCTAGTCAACCGTCAAGTCTCCACCAATACCCAAATTATCTTTCTTATCTTTCATTATACAGTATAACGGAACAAGTACGGGACATGGTATAAGTAATACGATAACATGACATGAGCTTTGTTGATATCATAGAACAATATAATGAGAAACGGGAACAATAGATGTGGGATGCCACACATCGCATATCAACAGCTCATGTATCCAGTAACGGGAATATTAATAACAGTAACGAGAAACAATCATATCACAGGAAGACGGGGATAACATGGAACAATAACACATGTACTATGTACGGTGATGACAAGAAGATAGAAACAATACATACATGTACACTCGTGCGGTGAGCATAGGTACAGTGATGTGTGAACATGAGATAACTGTGTATCGAGCATCCATGTAACGATGATAACAATAATATGAAATGCGATACTCCATGAATTGGTATATCCGTGTATCAGTAGAATATATATGTGTAGCAATAATCCGTGTAACATATCTGTGTATTACTAGTACATGTAATAACAATGGTCAGTGTCTAATATAATACCATGTCCAGTGAACTTACAGTATCCGTATAATGATGATACCAGTGCATGCAATACCGGTGTCCTGCATTCATATCTAGTGATAGTGTAGTGTCATCGAATACCGTAGATTAGTATACATGTGACGATAGTTATCTAACTGTGATCCAATACATGACATAATAGTGTCCAAGAATATGGTGAAATAGTGGCCCGAGTGTCAGTGCCCGTACAGGTATGATGACTGTGTCTGAGTTGTCTATGTCAGTAGTTATTGTTACTATTATTACCTCATATTAAATCAGGAATACCTAACAATCTTTTGGGTTATTCCTATTACAATGACCGTCCAATCATTACTAGTTAATAATTAATCGTTACCGTATTTTATCCATAACCAAGATCTGTCACAGAAAGCAATCAATTCATCTCACTAAACATGTTTATAGAATAAAAACACTCACAAACTAGCCATAGGAAGGTAGCTTTCTTTCCCACGATCGCAACGGATCCAGAATCGTCCGAATCGGAGTCCGGATGCTCCAAATATCGCCCGAACGCTAAAATCATCAAAATGGTTAAATATGTAAATAAAAATATTGCAAATGCAAATATTGAAATGTAACAGGGGGTTTCTGTAATTTTATCTTTATTGGGTTGCGGATGCGGGTTCGGGCTGTTAACGAGTCGGGTTTAGATCCAATACCCAAACCCATTTTAACTTAAGTTATGGGTTATTGGGTTAACGGGTCGGGTTGAGGGGTTATTGGGTTTCAAGTTAACCCAAAAGGGTTGCTGGGTCAGGTTCGGGTTCATACCCGAACGCAAAGCCAGCAGCAGCAGCGCCTTCGCTGCTGCTGCGCGCGCCTTGGCCGGCCATCGCCGCTGGCCGGCGGCGTGGGAGCCCGCCGGCGGCGGGTCTGGCCGCCAGCGGCGGGTCTGGCCGAGTAAGAGAGAGAGGGATGGAGAGAGAGAGAGAAACATGAAGAAGAGAAAAGAAAAGAAAGAAGAAGAAGAAGAAGAACAGGAAAAGAAGAAAAAGAAAAGAAAAGAAAAGGATTTAAATAATTAAAATAATATTATTAATTTGGTCTAAAATTTGACTAGCTCCGAACGGTGCTCAAAAATTAAAAAAAATAAAGAATATTATCTTGAGACATAATATAAAAACGGTTTGAAGAAATTCAGTTTATTTGAAAATTAAAAATCCTGGAAGATGTCGTCGGTACCAGGCGACACTGGTTTGGCCGGATGTTTGATAAATTCAGAAAAATTTTTAAAAATACCAAAACGTAGAAAATATGATTCTAAGACATAAGGTGAAAGCAGATTCTAAATATTTTACTCCGTTTGTGAATTAAAATCGTAGAGCCGATTCTTGGTATCGGTCGACACCGACTCCAGAGATTTGCGAAAATAATCCAGAAAAATTCTTGAAAATCCTGAAAAATTTAAAATATTGGAAAAGAAAATTTAAAACTGAAATTGACTCAATCTGACTACCAGAAAGGTCAAATCAACTTTGTATGTCATATCGCATACTGATACTGTGATACGTACATCAGGGAGCAGGGGTTACATTTCTCCCCACCTTACAAAAAATTTCTTCCTCGAAATTTCACATCAGGTGTGAGAAGAATATTTTCAACCCAAAGCCTCAATGTTACGAGTCCACGACACTTCCGCTGCGCACTCTGATATCTAGAAGGAACTCGGATGGAAAAGTAGTGTAGTGAACTAACACTAACGGATTGGAAGCAATATGATGCAAAGAAAACGATAAGGAAATCAGATATTCTGGTCGACAACTGTAAGGAAGGAATACAAAAGAGTCAAGGAATGAAGTGTCAATGACATGGTATTCTTGTACTCGTCGCTGGAATCCCAAATTCAGATACAGATAAGGTTGAATCTGAATCTGATTGTACTATTGGTATGAGCCCGAGTATTGACCCAAGTGGTTACCCACACTAGGTGTGAACCTAGGCTCTGATATCACTCTGTAACGCTCTGATTCCCAAGGATACGGAGACGTTATGGTGACGTACATACGCGAGGTGAAAACACCCTCACGCGTACGTTAAGCCTCAGTACAGGACATATTCTTCATATACACAAGGGTTCCAGCAGGAAATAAGTATAAGAATATCTGTAGAAAGAGGTTAGCGATCATAACTGATAGAACAACAGGGATAAAGAAGATAACAATAATAAATCATAAGGATACCTATGAATAGTCTCGATGAGGAATCTTCTGTGTAACTCCAAGGCACTATCTGATAATACGGTGACTCGGATCTCCAACCTGGGCACGCCAACCTAGGGTCGTCAGAAAGCGACCTAGTGAGTGGTAAAATGAAGGAGGAAGTAATGTATACTATCGTAATACAAGCACGATACTAATATATACTACATGATGTTGTATTAGTGAGACCATAGAATAAGCCTATAATAAGCAGTAGAAATATATAAACATGTCATCTTTTAATACCATCACTACCTAGCATGTTATCATCGGGTCATGTCTAGAGTCATATCCAGTTTTATATACTAAATAATGTTGTCTAGTGGTGATGTGATAGAAATGAACATGCTAATGGTGGCGTGATACAAGTGAACATGCAGATGGGTATATGCAATAGAACCATAATACGGTGTTGTACATAGCCAGTAATGATGTCTGCCAGGTATACAGAAAACAGAATATATGCAATGAAGAGTATACATATACATGCCTAGTATGCCACCCAGAAAGTGTAACATGTACCAGGTAAAATAACAAAGTATACCTGTAACATGATAGCGGATAAAGTATCAGGAACAGTAACGAGTACAACTACATAATAGTATACATGTATCAGGCAAGTCATATTGTTTAGACAATAGTAGCAATCAGTACCACCCGGTATTTTAATCAATCTCTTCCATTGTCTCATACCACTGGCAGTTCATACTGGAGCCCGCACTCCAGCGAACCCATCCGGACATGGCCTACGGGTACCATTATCCAAACGAGAGAATGACCAAATATTAAGTGTTCCCGACGTCACTATTGTGTATAATGTTGTCTTATGTTACTTGGAAACCCATGGTCGAGGAGCTCTAGTCAGGTGGGGTGTATCCCGTGCATACCCAGGACAATGGCCTTAAGCAGATCCCTAGCTGCTGAGACCAGGGCCAGCCCGCTAATGCTGTAACATGCAACGGGATCTCAATGAGCTAAAACATAACGGGAAACGGGATGCTCATGAGTAACAGACGGTAGCCAGCACTACCCCGTCCCCTGCAGTGGGACAAACAATGGATCCAGACATCCACCCGACAAGATCTAGTCAATCGTCAAGTCTCCACCAATACCCAAGTTATCTTTCTTATCTTTCATTATACAGTATAACAGGAACAAGTACGGGACATGGTATAAGTAATACGATAACATGACATGAGCTCTGTTGATAGCATAGAACAATATAACGGGAAACGGGAACAATAGATGTGGGATGCCACACATCGCATATCAACAGCTCATGTATCCAGTAACGGGAATATCAATAGCAGTAACGAGAAACAATCATATCGCAGGAAGACGGGGATAACATGGAACAATAACACATGTACTATGTACGGTGATGACAAGAAGATAGAAACAATACATACATGTACACTCGTGCGGTGAGCATATGTACAGTGATGTGTGAACATGAGATAACTGTGTTTCGAGCATCCATGTAACGATGATAACAATAATATGAAATGTGATACTCCATGAATTGGTATATCTGTGTATCAGTAGAACATATATGTGTAGTAATAATCCGTGTAACATATCTGTGTATTACTAGTACATGTAATAACAATGGTCAGTGTCTAATATAATACCATGTCCAGTGAACTTACAGTATCCGTGTAATGATGATACCAGTGCATGCAATACCGGTGTCCTGCATTCATATCTAGTGATAGTGTAGTGTCATCGAATACCGTAGATTAGTATACATGTGACGATAGTTATCTAACTGTGATCCAATACATGACATAATAGTGTCCAAGAATATGGTGAAATAGTGGCTCGAGTGTCAGTGCCCGTACAGGTATGATGACTGTGTCTGAGTTGTCTATGTCAGTAGTTATTGTTATTATTATTACCTCATATTAAATCAGGAAATACGTAACAATCTTTTGGGTTATTCCTATTACAATGACTGTCCAATCATTACTAGTTAATAATTAATCGTTACCGTATTTTATCCATAATCAAGATCTGTCACAGAAAGCAATCAATTCATCTCACTAAACATGTTTATAGAATAAAAACACTCACAAACTAGCCATAGGAAGGTAGCTTTCTTTTCCACGATCGCAACGGATCTAGAATCGTCCGAATCGGAGTCCGGATGCTCCAAATATCGCCCGAACGCTAAAATCATCAAAATGGGTTAAATATGTAAATAAAAATATTGCAAATGCAAATACTGAAATGTAACAGGGGATTTTCTGTAATTTTACCTTTATTGGGTTGCGGATGCGGGTTCAGGCTGTTAACGAGTCGGGTTTAGATCCAATACCCAAACCCATTTTAACTTAAGTTATGGGTTATTGGGTTAACGAGTCGGGTTGAGGGGTTATTGGGTTTCAAGTTAACCCAAAAGGGTTACTGGGTCAAGTTCGGGTTCATACCCGAACCCAAAGCCACCAGCAGCAGCGCCTTCGCTGCTGCTGCGCGCGCCTTGGCCGGCCAGCGCCGCTGGCCGGCGGCGTGGGAGCCCGCCGGCGGCGGGTCTGGCCGCCAGCGGCGGGTCTGGCCGAGTGAGAGAGAGAGGGATGGAGAGAGAGAGAAACAGGAAGAAGAAGAAAAGAAAAGAAAGAAGAAGAAGAAGAATAGAAAAAGAAGAAAAAGAAAAGAAAAGAAAAGGATTTAAATAATTAAAATAATATTATTTAATTTGGTCTAAAATTTGACTAGCTCCGAACGGTGCTCAAAATTACAAAAATAATGAATATTATCTTGAGACATAATATAAAAGTGGTTTGAAGAAATTCAGTTTATTTGCAAATTAAAAATCCTGGAAGATGTCGTCGGTACCAGGCGACACTGGTTTGGCCGGATGTTTGATAAATTCAGAAAAATCCCCAAAAATACCAAAATGTAGAAAATATGATTCTAAGACATAAGGTGAAAGCGGATTCTAAAAATTCTACTCCGTTTGTGAATTAAAAATCGTAGAGCCGATTCTCGGTATCGGTCGACACCGACTACAGAGATTTGCCAAAATAATCCAGAAAAATTCCAAAAAATCTTGAAAAATATAAAATATTAGAAAAGATTATTTAAAATCGGCTCAATCTGACTACCAAAAGGTCAAATCAACTTTGTACGTCATATCGCGTACTGATACTGTAATACGTACATCAGGGAGCAGGGGGTTACAGCATATCAAGTGTTAACATATCAAGCATGTACTTGGTAAGTTATAGAATAATAGCTGAGCATAATCAAGTAGAGCTGAGCAAGCTGGAGCGAAGCTAGTGTACAACACTAAATGCTATCACGCTCGGCGTGGTTACCGCTTGCAGCGTAGCTAGACACACGTGTCGCAGTAAGCGTATGAACGCTATACTCCGCTCACGGGGAAGCCATGCTCACGGGGTAACGATACTCGAATGGAGCAAGCGGTAAAGTGTTGACGCTAGATCCACCTACCAGGCGTAGCATAGAGAAAGTCCAAAGGACTTCAAACCTCAAAGGTTGTACCCAGAGGTCAGGGTACCTGCAGAGAAGGTGTTAGTTCCAGATACAAATACATAAGACAATCAAGTCGATCTGACGAAGCGAAAAAGCCAAGAGGACAGCGAGAACACTCGCCTAAATCCTTGGAAAAACACAGTGAAATCCCTGATCTCTGGAATCTAGAAAATCAACGCGTCAACGCGTTAAAGAGAAAGTGACAGAGAGAGGAGAAAATCAAGAGAGAGAAAAAGAATGAGAGAGAGGAGAGAGAAAGTTAGAGCTAGAGAGAGAAGTCCATGGAGAGAGAGTTACAGGGAGAGAGAGTATGTACAGGGGGACGCGGGTTTGAGAGTGAGACGCGGGGGTCGCAGACGCGGGGGTCGCTTCGCGTAGATGCAATAAACGCGAGGTTCGAGACCCACATTCAAGTTATAACATGAGAAGAATGCTTGCGCGGATGTGGGTTCCACGTCACGTTAGCATAAGAAGAACATAGACGCGAGGCATGAGCTCAGCGTTGTGTTGACACGAGAAGGACACAGATGCGGGCATGGGCTCCGCGTTGCGTCGATATAAGAACGCGAAGGCCGCGTTATATAAATGTCAAGAACACGAAGATTCGCGTTAAGGAATTGCCTAGACGCGGGGGTGAGATCCGCGTCAGCAATTAACATAGAGAAAGAGAGAGGCAGGGAGATGAGAAAATGAGAGACGCATGGATGGGGGAGAGAGGGACGCAGGTTTTGAAAAAAAGGAAAAACGCAAGGAACAGAGAATGAAAGAAAAAGGAAAGGAAAAAGAAAAGAAAGAAAGAAAGAAAAGAAGGAAAAGAAAGAAGGAAAGGAAAGAAGAGAAGGGAAGGGGGTTGGTAGCCGGCCATGGCCGGTGGACGCCGGCGGCGGCCGGAGGTGGCCGGAGATGGCCGGAATCCTGTAGCCCAAGCCCAAGCCCAAGCAATCATGGTGGTGCAAGTCTAGCTCATTTGAAAAATTTGGAGTTTTGTAAAAGGGATTTCGGAGAGCGAAGCGATAGCTCATTGGAAAGAGAATGACGAGGAGAAGAAGATGGTGTGTTTGGTAGTGATCAAGGTGGTGTAGATGGTGGTAGAAATGGTGATGAAGTTATGGAGGCTAATGGGTTTCTTGGTGGAAAAGAGGAAGAAGAAGATGATGGAGATGGTGTTGGTTGTTGGGATGGTGGAGGAGAGGGAGGAGAAAAGGTGGAGGATTTGGTGGTGGAAATGGAGGGGAGAGTGGTGGAGAATGGCCGACCAAAGGAGGGAGCATGGCTGCGTTTTTGGGTACTGCCACGTTCTCTGTTGGCTGCTGGAGCCAAAGAAGAAGAAGAAGAAATATGAAAGAGAGAGAAGAAGAAAAGGGGGTGTATATATAAAGGAGTTTGGAGGAATTACAAGTTTGCCATTGGGATTTCTTATATATAATGAGACTTGTGTCTCCATCTCCCAAACGCATCTCCCAAACTTGCGTCTAGGCCAAAAAGAGCCAAACGCGAAAATTAAAGCCGCATCCAGCAGAAAACGTGAAAGTCGCGTTAGTCAGAAAAGATAAGAAAGTATGGTTGATAAGATTTAGAATTGATCTTGCAGGACAAGCATTAAATGCAGTATGGAGAGTATCCCTGCATTAAATGTTGTATCCAGGTTGGTGAAACTCACATCTAGCAAGGAGAGAGAAAAGTGAGAAAAGTAAAATATCTGGATGAAATTCCGGCATCTGGGAAAACACCGAAAGCTCCGGAAAAGTCCAATAAATGAAGTAGTTTGGAAAGCTTTTAAAAAATTTTCAAAAATAGTAAATATTATTTAAAATTTTTTGGTGAAATCGGATTTTAGAAATTCAATCCCATTTTCAAAATAAAAATTCTGAAGTCAATAATCAATACCGGTGTATACCGGGTCGGCCGGATTTTGATAAAATCTGAAAAATCTCAGAAAATGCTAGGAAGGAGAAAATATAATTCTATGAAGGAATATGAAAGCGGAATTTAGAAATTTGATTCCAATTGTAAACTAAAATTCTTGAAAT
The DNA here is from genome assembly GCA_038442645.1 of Agave tequilana. Taxonomy (NCBI): domain Eukaryota; kingdom Viridiplantae; phylum Streptophyta; class Magnoliopsida; order Asparagales; family Asparagaceae; genus Agave; species Agave tequilana. The sequence continues at coordinate 13,403 of JAVJIF010014793.1, forward strand.
CAACCAGTGACACTGGCCGACACCAAATCCTGTGGAATTTCGATAAATTTAGAAAATTCTCAGAAAAAGTATTTAGATAGAAATGTGAATTTAAGAAGTTACAGGAAAGCCGTTTTTAGAATTTCAACTCCATTTGTAAATATCTGAAAAAGGAACCCGGTACTGACCGTAACTATTTATCTCTATTTTTAGCATGTCTGGGAGTTGGTAAATTCTCTATATCATATCCTTCTCATTACACTATCATCACCAATCCTAATCCGTCCGTGTCTACCTCCCTATTTCATGATTCCTATCTCTTCTATTTTTACTATTCTGATTTTCATAATCCTTATGCCAACTTAAGATATGCGTAGATTAGTGAGGTAACAGCAGGGCAGATGTGGTTCGTTCTCATTATGTTCTGGCATTCCTGGACTCTGGTACATCACATTGTCTTATATTGGACAGATTTTTGGCCTCGCATTATATTCTTGTATTTATGGATACATCATGGGAGACTAGTACATCAAGTGGACTAGTCATCGCTTATATAATCAGGTAGACTGTATCATTACATGAGGAGTGTCAGTATATAACAGTATTTCAGAATCAGGACTTCTGGCAGTCTTTATTGATTTGGTGGACCATAGGCTCCGCTAGCCTCGCCAGGCGAGGGTCGTGTTCTAGTCACCCGTGAACCTAACCGGGTGTGAGCTTTGTTGCGCCCTGGTACTTAGCATTTAGTGTTGTGTTACGCGCTGGCTTCGCCGCGTGAGCTTCGCCATATGCGAGCCTCGCAGAGCGTTAGCTTCGCCACACCCTAATGCTTAACACCTAAGGTGTGCTACGCGATAGCTTCACCTAGGCTTGCTTTGCCCGTGGCTAGTTCCTTCAGTGCTTAGCACTTTAGCCTATTCCTCGGATCTCTTCTGCCTAGCGTGTTTTCATGGATCCGCTGAACAAGGTTTTATCGTTGTATTTGAGCTATCGCCACGATCCTTATTAATGATCCACTTGGCCAATCTTGCAAGGCCCAGGTATCTTAGATATGTCTCATCTGCAGTCGGGTTATCATTCAGAAGTCAGTATTCAGATTTTTTTCAGGGTTATTCTATATTCTTGGCTATGTCTTTCAGATTTAGCAACGCCCAATATGTAGAAATTCTTAATTACTGGTCTTCTTGATTCATACTCAGTATTATCAGAGTTTTCTTACCTTAGGTATTCTGGTCTAATCTCGAAAAATTAGTATGTATGCAGCACATCAGTGATTCTACTGCAGAATGACAACATCTTGCCATGCAAGGTTTTATATTATATTATGGACTTCAGCACTACGGATTTTTATGGATTTCATCAGCATTGGTTCGCAGTCTAATTGAAGTATTATTGATTATCTTACCAAGTCAGCTCACTTTATATTATTCAGAATGGGCTAGTCTTGTGAAGTTCTGACAGTGTTCTTTATAAGCAGACATCATACCAGTATTATTATGGCACTGTCAGAGGATATATATATATAATATATATATATATATATATATATATATATATATATATATATATATATATATATATATATATATATATATATATATATATATATATATATATATATATATATATATATATATATATATATATATACGGCAGAAGTGCAGAGATGCCTTAGTCCTGAGTTTACCGTTCAGTCAATTTGGGAGAACGGCCCACAATTATTCATATCTTGATTGGCATAATCCTCATTCCTATCCTTTCTGTGTTCATCTTCCCTTTATCGAAATTGCGAGGACGCAATTTTTTTATAAGGTGGATGGAGTGTAACACCCCGCTCCCCGAATGCGTACTTAGTTGCGTATTCATATTTTCTGATCGTATTTTTTGATTTGCTTCCTATATTTATTTTGTATTATGCGTTATTTATATGATCGTTTTGCCCTGGATTTGGATTCGTGAACTCGGAGTCAGCCCTAGTCTGAACCGGGAGCCCGATCCTAGAGTATAGCTCGATTTAGTCTTTCTGGTATTCTGATTTAACCGATTTCAGTTTCAAATTTCATTTTTCAATATTCTAAATTTTTCATAATTTTCTAAAATTTTCCTGAATTAAATTGTAAATCTTCAAAACCGGGGTCGACCGATACCGCTGCTCGAATCTCGGATTTTTAATTTACAAAGGGAGTTAAAATTCAAAAAATGGCTTTCCTGTAACTTTTTAAAATCACATTTTCTATCTAAATACTTTTTCTGAGAATTTTTTGAATTATCAAAATTTCACTGGATTTGGTGTCGGCCAGTATCACTGGTTGATTCCAAAAATTTTAGTTTACAATTGAAATCAAATTTCTGAATTCCCTATCATATTTCTTCTTATAATTATATTTTCTCCTTTTAGGCATTTCTGAGATTTTTCAGATTTTATCAAAATCCGGCCGACCCGGTATAGACCTGTATTGACTGTTGACTTCAGGATTTTATTTTGAAAATGAGATTGAATTCCTGAAAACCGATTTCACCAAAAATCTTTATATAATATTTATTTTTTTTGAGAATTTTGGGAAGCTTTCTAAACTATTTCATTTTTTAGACTTTTCTGGAGTTTTCGGTGTTTTCCCAGATACCGGAATTTTACCCAGATATTTTACTTTTCTCTTTTATCACTTTTCTCTCTCCTTGCTAGACGCAAGTTTCACAAACTTGGGTCCAACATTTAATGCAAGGATGCTCTCCATACTGCATTTAATACTTGTCCTGCAAGATCAATTCTGAATCTTATCAACCATGCTTTCTTGTCTTTTCTGACTAACTCGACTTTCGCGTTTTCTGCTGGACGCGGCTTTAATTTCCGCGTTTGGCTCTTTTTGGCCTAGACGCAAGTTTGGGAGATGCGTTTCGGAGATGGAGACGCAAGTCTCATTATATATAAGAAATCCCAATGGCAAACTTGTAATTCCTCAAAACTCCTTTATATATAAACCCCCACTTTCTTTCTCTCTCTTTCATTATTTTTTTTCTTCTTCTTTGTTTCCAGCAGCCAGCAAGCAATGGCAGCACCCAAAAACCCAGTCATGCTCCCTCATTTGGCGGCCATTCTCCACCACTCTCCCCTCCATTTCTACCACCAACTTCGCCACCTTTTTCTCTTCCATCTCCTCCACCATCCCAACAACAACAACACCATCTCCATCATCTTTTTCTTCCTCTTTTCCACCAAGAAACCCATTAACCTCCATAACTTCATCACCATTTCTACCACCATCTACACCACCTTGATCACCACCAAACACACCATCTTCTTCTCCTCGTCATTCTCTTTCCAACGAGTTATTGCTTCGCTCTCTGAAATCCCTTTTGCAAAACTCCAAAATTTTCAAATGAGCTAGACTTGCACCACCATGATTGCTTGGGCTTGGGCTTGAGCTACCGAATTCCGGCCATCTCCGATCACCTCCGGCCGCCGCCGGCGACCACCGGCCATGGCCGGCTACCAACCCCCTTCCCTTCTCTTCTTTCCTTTCCTTATTTCTTTCTTTTCCTTCTTTCTTTCTTTCTTTTCTTTTTCCTTTCTGAAAAATCACCTAGAGGGGGGGGGTGAATAGGTGATTATGCTAATCTAGTCAACTCAATGCGGAATTTAAAAACTAAATGCAATACACTCAAGTGCAATCAACAAATGATGCACACACAACCAAGCCAAGCAATTATGAATGCACAATATGAATATTTGCAAGGCACAAAGTAAAGAGAGAGATAGAGAGAGAGTCAATGGATCAAGCGCAAACAACAAGATGTGTTTCGAGGTTCGAGCACCCAGCTTTACATCCCCGCCTTCGACACACGAAGGATTTCCAATCCACTAGCTAGTCCACCTAGGACTCTCACAAGGAGTACCCAACTCCTCTCTTACAACCACAACCTCCTTCTTGAGGCAAGCTCCAATCCAACAAAATAATCACCTCACAACCCGAGGGATTAGCACAAAGCAAACACAAGGATCACCTCACAACTTGAGGGATACAACCCAAGGCACAAAGCCAAATAAAGATTGGGTTTTTAACTTGGTGGTCTAAACAACAACCACAAACAATCTCTTTCTCACACACAAAGATCATATAGAAAAGATAGTAGATTTTTGCTCAAGTGTGGAGAAAACCAAGGGATTTGAAACCAGCAACTCAAAGAAAATCTTTGGGAAAAAATAGAAATGAAGATAGTGAAGTTCAAACAAAAGTTTTTCCCAAAATCCCTTTTCTTTAGTTTTTCAAACCCTAATAAAAACACCAAAAAGATTGTTCAATTTGAATCCAAAAACCTCTTTTAATTGCTGTGAAAACACCAGAGAGTAGGGAAAAATTCGCACAAAAAAATCTTAGAGAAAAACTCTTGCAAAAGGGGTATTTATAGGCAAATCCAGAAACTAGCCGTTGGCAGCAGTTTTTGCCAAAATAACCCTGCCGGTCGACCGGTCCGGTCGACCGTCCAACGGTCAATTTTTGCCCGTTGGCAGCTGCCGGTCGACCGCCCCGGTTGACCCAAACAAACAGAGAGCTCTGCTCTCAGTCCCGGTCGACCCGGCCGGTCGACCGTCCCGGTGTCTCCAAACGTGCACAGATCTGTGCACGTCGGTCGACCGGCCGGTCGACCGACTTCATCCTAGTCGACTTGGTCAGTTGACTTAGTCGATTGGTGAAGCTCGGAACAGAAAACTGGGTTAAAAACATGTTTAAAAATTCTTTTATCTTTTCTAAAAAATCACCAAAAATAGTTTTATCATTTTGCATTAATATATAAACATGTGGTAAAAAGTTTAGCTCAAATATCAATCAATATGAACTATTTTTGTCTCTTATCATTTTTACCAAAAACCAAAAACTGTATTTTCTAAACTTGGATTTTGAATAGAAAATACGTTTTGTCCAAAACTCTTTCAAATACAAAAACATGATATTTAAACATTTTGAAGTATGATGTATATGGATATAATCCTATATACATGAAACATACATATATCAAAGTTTTTGTCATTAATTCCAAAATATGTTTTGTCAAAAATACCAAAACATATAACACATGAATAAGGGAGTCAAAACTAAGTTTGTCTAGGAAATTAAAGCATGCATGTATATAGAACAAATCATATATACATTAAACCATGTAAACTTGTTTTGATCTATCTATTCATGAAAACCAAGATCGGTTAAACCTAAACCCGAAAAATCGAAAACCAATATTCAAAACATGAAACGTGTGTGTTGTGAACTTGAGCATTATCATACTATTCTAATCTTTACAATTTTGGATCTAAACACAAAACTAAACTATGGTACCGATATCTTCTTGTAGAGCGCAATCTCCAAGCCGACTCGAACCAAAACTCCTTGATCCAACGAGCAAGTGCCATATATGATCTTTGATGCTCGGGCTCTTGAATCAACTTGTGAAAGATGTGTGGAAGCTTTCACCAACTAATAACTTGATTAATGATCTGAAATTAAATAACACAAGATTATTATTACACATAACTAAATGAGTTAATCATCATCAAAACTAGAGTGGAAGGCCTTTGGGCCAACAATCTCCCCCTTTTTGATGATGACAAAACTCATGGAGTTATATATGCATGGATTAAAGTTAAGCTTCAAAGAGGCTCCCCCTTAACTCATGCATAAACAAATAAACAATAAATAATATGCAATAAAGGCTCTTAAACATGAAACATGAAACATGCATATCTATGCATAAACAATAAAGGTTCTAGATACCAATGAAATGTTCAAAAACAAAACATGTTCTAGATACCAATTACACTCTAGATACCAATTACAAAACATTCAATTACAAAACATGCTTTAGATAATTAAAATTAACCTAAATTAAACTTAATATATGCAAAACAAAAACATGCATATATAAACTAAAATTCTTCTCCCCCTTTTTGTCAATCATCAACAAAGGGGTAAAAACCAAAATAAAACAAAATCTTCTTTCTTTTTAATACAAGGAATCAATCTTTAATAAGGGGTAAAAGCAAAACCAATATCAATCGAAAAATCAATAAATATTTCTCCCCCTTTTTGTTCGAAACAATAAAGTAAAATATTTCCCTTTTTGTCTAAAACAAAAACAAAATCAATTAGAGGTGACAATCAATTAAGGTACCAATTGAAAATATGTCAAAGAATAGCATCTTGAAACCAATTGAAGGGAAACAAACAAAAATATTGATACCAATTTTAAGCAAAAACACATGAAACATCTTGATGCCAATTGAAAATAAACATAATAGATCTTGAATGTCTAAACACACATATGTTGATACCAATTGTAAATTATTTTTCATTTTAAACATATGATATCAATTTGAAATTTTCAATCATAAAGTAAGGGAGTGGGAATCAAATACCAATTGAGAAATCACCAATTGAAAGACAAAATCAAATTTTCTCCCCCTTTATGAAATACCAACTAAAATGATGCATAGGCTTGATACCAATATAAAAATAATCAATTGAAACAAAATTAAAGCTCAAGCACTAGCATAAACAAGATTTTGTGCTTAAAGATATAGGGATATAATAAGCACAAATAAAATATATATATATGTATGAAAGATAGATACCAATAGAAATTGATATTCTTGGAATAGAAAGCATACATACATACAAAATATATATGAGTATACAAGAAATGTCAAGATTGATACCAATTGAAAGAATTCAATGATACCAATTGAAATAACAATAATATCAAATGTACATCTCATATTATCTATACCACCCAATCATGGTTCAAGTTTTAAATGATTTTCAATATAAGGCATGCATGAACATGATCTCCCATCCAACCTCCCATTGAAGGTAGGGGTTTTCAAAAATAGATTTGAAAATGTAGTATGTTTGAAAATCTCTACCATAGTGAAGAATACGAACTAGTTATAGGAAAAACTTTTAGAACTAGTACGAAATCCTTCAAGTAAGGAATAAAACAAAATTATTTTTCATGAAACACATGTAAATCACATGATCACTAAACACTCAAAGTCCATAAAGCTCATTCAAATTCTCATGAAAACAAATCATGAGTAAACTAATAAAGTGAGTGTACAAGTGTAATGTGACACATATCAATCATGAAAATATTCAATTAGGCTCATATGAAATTCCTTGAAAACATGAAAACTTGAAAAATTAGATTTCATTACCAAAAGAAATTCATCTAAGATGTGAAATCACCAATTGAAATCATCTTAAAAACAAGAGATTCATTATAAATGTGAAATCACTTAGCAAACATGAAATTCATCCAAACGATTTAAACTTCAAGGCATATGTATGTCATGTACAAACTAAAGTATACATACATATCCTAAACATAATGAGTCCACAAAAGTATATGCATGAAGGCACGTGGCTCAAGGATGTATATGTATAAATGATAGTTTGGACAAGATGGACATATACATGAAGTTAAACAAATAAATACGAAATCAAGAAAAACTAAATTTTCATCAAAACTAATTTCATTTCAAGGTATATGTATGAATTGTCAACACAATAAGTATACATACATATCCCTAAACACAATTGAGTCCATATATATAGATTTGCATGAAAAGCAAATGACTCAAAGGGTATACATGTATATCTTAAGGTTTGGCAAAATAAACATATACATGAAATGAAAACTCTTACACTATAAACAAATCCAAAAATAGGAATACAAGTTTAAAATGCATGAATCATCAAAACTAGGCTATACTAACACATTTAATGGGTACAAATTAGCATCCAAGCACAAACATATATAAAGATTTATTTGTGTCCCACTACATGTGCAAGTATAAATTCTAGTCTTAATGAAAACTAACATCTAAACAAGTAATCAAATCATTAAGCATAAAACGGGATATAGATCAACATGAAAGACATAAAATGATCATGAATAACATCCACATGCTATTAGAATCAAGAAATACATAATAGCCTATAAACATCAAAACATGTGGCAAAATTAGAACACATCACCATTGTTAAACTATTACAACACAAGTTATTTATCAAAACATGAATCATTAAAACTGTAACGCCCCGATCCCGGCGATACGGGGACGTCACTGCAACGTATATACGTAGGTCAGAACTACCCTCCCGTATATACGCTAAGCATCAGTACAGACAAGAATCAGAGTACGGAAGCAAATGGTGCATTATACATTCCAACACATATATATATACAATCACAGAGTTATCACCAGAGGTGATGAATATTACAATAATAATACATCACAGATATGCGCAAATGCGAGAGTACAAGGAATATACATAAAGGGACAGTACAAAGGAGTACAACAGATACATAGATATGAACAGTACAAAGGTACTCACATACAAGTAGACAAGGAAATGTACAAGTATGAATAGAAAAGAGCACTCACGAGTTTAAAAGAAAAACTCGAGAGACTCACAGGGGGCCTGGAAGGATGTGGCTCTGGACGGTCGGCTGGAGATCCACGCTACCGCTGCGTTACTCTGAACACACGCTCCTAGCTCCAAGACCTGGACGTGAGAATCCAGGGGAGTCAAATGATACTCCCCAGGCGAGTGTAGAAGCAAAACCAAGTGGTGAAGCAGGGTGAGCACAATAATGCATATATCAAGTGGGAATACTCAGGAGGCAGATAGGATAGAGCAGGTAAGAATAGATATGGCATGATAATCATAAAACAGGAAATCAGAATAAAACCAAGGACGAGCTACAAGGTAGTCATATCATAATACTCATAAAACATGAAATCCGATATAAAGTCCGGGAAAAGCAAATACGGTAAGGCACATCACAAATTCATAGCTATTTAAGATGTAGGCTTTGGTATGCGTCCCATTCCACATACCTCTACTTACAACTTAAAGAGCCGGTTATTATGACACTTTATTATTACTCGTCTTGCCCATATATCTCGGTATGTGTCTCGGTGTACGGCCAACTCACATACATCCATATATAAGCAAGTCGAGGTTGTTATTGGAAACAGCGGGGGTATCAACGAACTATGTTTACAGTGGGTCCCGTGCATGCCCGGGACCACGGTCCAGGATTGTTCCGTTGCATGGAAACGGAAGCCAGCCGCAAGGCTAAACAGGAGGGACTTATGTATGCCCTTATCAATCAGGAATAAGGGAGCCAGCTCTCCCCTCGGTCCCCTGGAGGCCCTCAGGTCAGACCGGAAATATAGTGCACAATACCTAATGCCACTGTAAACACGAACACATATCGATATCCGCATGTTTCCCCCGACCCAATACAAGTTGGTCCATTTTAAGATTCAATAGTTTAATTATCACTTTACGGGAATAATCAGGAATTAGGCATGATCAGGAAATTAGGAGTACATAAGTACTATATAGTCAGGTCACTGCATGTAAAGCAGGAAACAGGTCACTGATCATGATACAAGATAATAAGGTCAAGTTCCCGTAAAGGTAATAATCACAAGTCAAGTTATCATGCTGGGTGTAAGGTGATAGCATGATAGGATGGTGATAATGAATAAGCAACCAAACATATAAGAGATTGATAATAATCAGGTGGTAAGTTATGTCAAGAGATTGATAATAGTCTGGGTAAGTCAGGTCATACCAAGAGGGTCTAGCCAAATAGTAGTATGTCTGGTGGTCAGGTGATAACACTCTAGATGTCAGGTGATATACATGTGTTAAAAGGAAACATGCAACTAACAAGTCTGAAGTAGTAGTAGGGCAAGTGTAAACATAACAGTAATCCAAAGTCCAACGACCACGAAGGGTCGGCCACGCATGGTATAAGCAATAAAAGACATAGCACATGAAATAAAATACATGAAAGCTAAAGCTAGAACATGCGCATAATCAATGAAATAAGAAGTAAGAGGGTAGCGAGTGAGAACACTCGCCTGCATCACCGAAAAGCCGAAAGGTCCGAAATTCACGAAATCCGGGGCACGCCATAAAATATGATATATAAATATGTAGAGTGAAGAGGAGAGAGAAAGAGAGAAGGGAAGTGAAGATGGTGTTTGTCAAGTGACAAGTCAAGTAATACCAATAGATGAGGTAAGTCTAGAGGGTAAGGTCCATGTTCAAGAAAGGAATCAACTATGACAGACAGGCAAAGTTAGTCGACTAGGATGGAAGAGTAGTCGACTAATAGTGGACTCAAGTCGACTAACAGTCTGGTTAGTCGACTAAAACTGGGTTCCAGAGAGTTGGATTTCTGATTCAGGAAGAGTTAGTCGACTAGGATAGAAGGAGTAGTCGACTAACAGTGATCTCAAGTCGACTAACAGATACGTTAAGTCGACTAATGCTGAGTAACAGAAAGTTGGGTTTTGATTCAGGGAAAAGTTAGTCGACTGGATGAATTGAGTAGTCGACTAACAGACATGACAAGTCGACTAACAGTTATGTTAAGTCGACTAAATCTGTGATACAGAGAGTTGATGTTTTGGCTCAGGAAAAGTTAGTCGACTAGATGAAATGGGTAGTCGACTAACAGTGATTTCTAGAGAGAGAAAATGTAGAGAGAGAAAGGGATTCCTAGAGAGAGAAAATGGGGATTTTTAGAGAGAGGAAACCTAGAGAGAGAAAGTGAGTGATTTTAGAGAGAATCTAGAGAGAGTAGAGAGAGAAACCCTAGAGAGAGAAAGTGGGAATTTTTAGAGAGAGAAAGTAGAGAGAGAAAGAGAAGGAGAGAGAAAATTTGGAGAGGGAGAGTGCTTGCTGTGAGAGAGAATGAGGGAGAGAGATGAGGGAGAAGAGAGAGAGAAAGAGAACAGGAGAGAGAGATAGAGCAGGAGAGAGAGAGGAAAGAACAGGGGAGTGAGAGAGAGATAACAGAGAGAGAGAACAAGCAGAGAGAAAGAGAGAGAGAGATTAAGGGGGCAGAGGGCTGCTGCCCCCCCTCTCAGTACAGGGGCCGCCGGCGGCGGTCCTGGCCGCCGGCGCGCCCAACAGAGAAGGAGAGAGGGGAGGCCGCGCCTCCCCTCCACACGAAGTGGCCGCCGGCGGCTGTCCGGGCCGCCGGCGTGCCCAATCAGAGGGAGAGAGGGGAGGCTGCGCCTCCCCTCCACAGACAGGGGCCGTCGGCGGCGATCCTGGCCGCCGGCGTGCTCAACAGAGAGGGAGAGAGAGGGGAGTGAAGGGGAGAAGAGAGGGGGAGAGAGGGAGATCTGAGAGAGAGAGAAGGGAGAGGGGGAAACTGGCCCCCCCTTCTCCGGCCAGTGGCCGCCGGCGGCGGTCCTGGCCGCCGGCGAGGCTAACAGAGAGAGAGGGAGAGGGTCGGCGGCGGTCGCTGGGCGCCAGCAAGAGAGGAAGGAGAGAAGAGGGAAAAAGGAAAAAGGAAAAAGAAAAAAAAGAAAAGGAAAAAGAATAAATAAAAAAGGATGGGAGATGATGTGATGGGAGATGGGGGTGGTTGAGTTGTCAGGTTGACTTTTGGGGAAGGAAAAAGAAAAGGAAATGGAGAGAAAGAGAGAGAAAGAAATAATATTATTAAAATAGGGTAAAAATCCGACTGTTTCGGAATCGTTCCGAAAAATCCTCAAAAATAGAAAATAATATTTTAAGATGCTCGGTGAAATCGGATTTGAGAAATTTAATGTAGATTTCAAATTAAAAATCCTGGAATCTTCCGGCGATACCGGTCGACACCAAAACCGGTGAATTTTCGATAAATTCTGAAAAATCTCAAAAAATGAATTTAGATAGAAAATGATATTATAAGATGTATCGTGAAAGCCGTTTTAAGAAATACTTTATAGTTTTAAAACTAAAAATCCCGGAATCAGTTAACTACCGACTCCGATGGAAATTTCATAAATTCATAAAATCCTCAGAAAAAGAATGTAGGTAGAAAAATATGATTCTAAGAAATAATGTCTAAAGGATCATTTAGAAATTCCAAACCGTTTAAGAATTAAAAATCCAGGAATCGGTCAGCGGCACTGGCCGACACCGGTTTGGAAGATTTTCATTTTAATTCCAGAAAAATCCAGAAAATCATGGAAAATCTAATATATTGGAAAATAATATTTGAAACTGAAATCGGTCAAATCTACACATCAGAAAGACTAAATCGAATAATATACTATGATCGGGTCTTCGGTTCAGTCTAGGACTGAGTCCGAGTCCACGAATCCAATTCCAAGATAAAACAATCATATAAGGAATTCATAATACAGAATAATACAGAAAACAAATCGAAAAAATACGATCGAAAATCCGAATACGCAACTAAGTACGTATTCCAGGAACGGGGTATTACAATCCACCCACCTTACAAAAAATTGCGTCCTCGCAATTTCGTTAAGGGGCAAATGAATACAAAGGGAACAAGGGTGGAATTTATACCAATTAAGATATGTAGTACTAAAGGTAGGGCTCTCAAGCTGGCCGAATAATAATCATCCTCCGTACTTCCGGCTGTATAAATCTTCGGATAATGCAGAATAATACTGATGATGTCGTGGCTGTGCAATAAATGAGCCAGAATACCGAAGATAAAGAAAACCCTGATAGTCCTGAGCATAATAAAGAAGGCCGATAATTAAGAATCCCGACTGCTGTCTTCTGAAAGATAGCCAGATCAAGATCGATCTGGAGAATACCAAGCTTCATAGGATTTACCGAAGAGATCACATAATAGCTTCATGCAGAACCAGCCACTACCTTTCTAGTCTAGTCATATCTTAAGATAGTATAAGGCTTCATAAAACCAAAACAGGGAAAGGATAGGAGGAATTTGGAATCAAAGGAAAGATAGTCAAGGAGGGATTTGAAATCAAAGGAAAGATAGTCAAGAAATAGATAACTCCGCACTTGCAGTTGGAATGTATAACCAAGATTCATGTATTCCAGTTGCAAATCGCTTTACCATTGATTTGCCTTCTGGACGTACTGAGGAAGTTAGAGCCTAAGCTCTGATACCAACCTGTAACGCCCCGATCCCGGCGATACGGGGACGTCACTGCAACGTATATACGTAGGTCAGAACTACCCTCCCGTATATACGCTAAGCATCAGAACAGACAAGAATCAGAGTACGGAAGCAAATGGTGCATTATACATTCCAACACATATATATATATACAATCACAGAGTTATCACCAGAGGTGATGAATATTACAATAATAATACATCACAGATATGCGCAAATGCGAGAGTACAAGGAATATACATAAAGGGACAGTACAAAGGAGTACAACAGATACATAGATATGAACAGTACAAAGGTACTCACATACAAGTAGACAAGGAAATGTACAAGTATGAATAGAAAAGAGCACTCACGAGTTTAAAAGAAAAACTCGAGAGACTCACAGGGGGCCTGGAAGGATGTGGCTCTGGACGGTCGGCTGGAGATCCACGCTACCGCTGCGTTACTCTGAACACACGCTCCTAGCTCCAAGACCTGGACGTGAGAATCCAGGGGAGTCAAATGATACTCCCCAGGCGAGTGTAGAAGCAAAACCAAGTGGTGAAGCAGGGTGAGCACAATAATGCATATATCAAGTGGGAATACTCAGGAGGCAGATAGGATAGAGCAGGTAAGAATAGATATGGCATGATAATCATAAAACAGGAAATCAGAATAAAACCAAGGACGAGCTACAAGGTAGTCATATCATAATACTCATAAAACATGAAATCCGATATAAAGTCCGGGAAAAGCAAATACGGTAAGGCACAGCACAAATTCATAGCTATTTAAGATGTAGGCTTTGGTATGCGTCCCATTCCACATACCTCTACTTACAACTTAAAGAGCCGGTTATTATGACACTTTATTATTACTCGTCTTGCCCATATATCTCGGTATGTGTCTCGGTGTACGGCCAACTCACATACATCCATATATAAGCAAGTCGAGGTTGTTATTGGAAACAGCGGGGGTATCAACGAACTATGTTTACAGTGGGTCCCGTGCATGCCCGGGACCACGGTCCAGGATTGTTCCGTTGCATGGAAACGGAAGCCAGCCGCAAGGCTAAACAGGAGGGACTTATGTATGCCCTTATCAATCAGGAATAAGGGAGCCAGCTCTCCCCTCGGTCCCTGGAGGCCCTCAGGTCAGACCGGAAATATAGTGCACAATACCTAATGCCACTGTAAACACGAACACATATCGATATCCGCATGTTTCCCCCGACCCAATACAAGTTGGTCCATTTTAAGATTCAATAGTTTAATTATCACTTTACGGGAATAATCAGGAATTAGGCATGATCAGGAAATTAGGAGTACATAAGTACTATATAGTCAGGTCACTGCATGTAAAGCAGGAAACAGGTCACTGATCATGATACAAGATAATAAGGTCAAGTTCCCGTAAAGGTAATAATCACAAGTCAAGTTATCATGCTGGGTGTAAGGTGATAGCATGATAGGATGGTGATAATGAATAAGCAACCAAACATATAAGAGATTGATAATAATCAGGTGGTAAGTTATGTCAAGAGATTGATAATAGTCTGGGTAAGTCAGGTCATACCAAGAGGGTCTAGCCAAATAGTAGTATGTCTGGTGGTCAGGTGATAACACTCTAGATGTCAGGTGATATACATGTGTTAAAAGGAAACATGCAACTAACAAGTCTGAAGTAGTAGTAGGGCAAGTGTAAACATAACAGTAATCAAAGTCCAACGACCACGAAGGGTCGGCCACGCATGGTATAAGCAATAAAAGACATAGCACATGAAATAAAATACATGAAAGCTAAAGCTAGAACATGCGCATAATCAATGAAATAAGAAGTAAGAGGGTAGCGAGTGAGAACACTCGCCTGCATCACCGAAAAGCCGAAAGGTCCGAAATCCACGAAATCCGGGGCACGCCATAAAATATGATATATAAATATGTAGAGTGAAGAGGAGAGAGAAAGAGAGAAGGGAAGTGAAGATGGTGTTTGTCAAGTGACAAGTCAAGTAATACCAATAGATGAGGTAAGTCTAGAGGGTAAGGTCCATGTTCAAGAAAGGAATCAACTATGACAGACAGGCAAAGTTAGTCGACTAGGATGGAAGAGTAGTCGACTAATAGTGGACTCAAGTCGACTAACAGTCTGGTTAGTCGACTAAAACTGGGTTCCAGAGAGTTGGATTTCTGATTCAGGAAGAGTTAGTCGACTAGGATAGAAGGAGTAGTCGACTAACAGTGATCTCAAGTCGACTAACAGATACGTTAAGTCGACTAATGCTGAGTAATAGAAAGTTGGGTTTTGATTCAGGGAAAAGTTAGTCGACTGGATGAATTGAGTAGTCGACTAACAGACATGACAAGTCGACTAACAGTTATGTTAAGTCGACTAAATCTGTGATACAGAGAGTTGATGTTTTGGCTCAGGAAAAGTTAGTCGACTAGATGAAATGGGTAGTCGACTAACAGTGATTTCTAGAGAGAGAAAATGTAGAGAGAGAAAGGGATATCCTAGAGAGAGAAAATGGGGATTTTTAGAGAGAGGAAACCTAGAGAGAGAAAGTGAGTGATTTTAGAGAGAATCTAGAGAGAGTAGAGAGAGAAACCCTAGAGAGAGAAAGTGGGAATTTTTAGAGAGAGAAAGTAGAGAGAGAAAGAGAAGGAGAGAGAAAATTTGGAGAGGGAGAGTGCTTGCTGTGAGAGAGAATGAGGGAGAGAGATGAGGGAGAAGAGAGAGAGAGAGAGAGAACAGGAGAGAGAGATAGAGCAGGAGAGAGAGAGGAAGAACAGGGGAGTGAGAGAGAGATAACAGAGAGAGAGAACAAGCAGAGAGAAAGAGAGAGAGAGATTAAGGGGGCAGAGGGCTGCTGCCCCCCTCTCAGTACAGGGGCCGCCGGCGGCGGTCCTGGCCGCCGGCGCGCCCAACAGAGAAGGAGAGAGGGGAGGCCGCGCCTCCCCTCCACACGAAGTGGCCGCCGGCGGCTGTCCGGGCCGCCGGCGTGCCCAATCAGAGGGAGAGAGGGGAGGCTGCGCCTCCCCTCCACAGACAGGGGCCGCCGGCGGCGATCCTGGCCGCCGGCGTGCTCAACAGAGAGGGAGAGAGAGGGGAGTGAAGGGGAGAAGAGAGGGGGAGAGAGGGAGATCTGAGAGAGAGAGAAGGGAGAGGGGGAAACTGGCCCCCCCTTCTCCGGCCAGTGGCCGCCGGCGGCGGTCCTGGCCGCCGGCGAGGCCAACAGAGAGAGAGGGAGAGGGTCGGCGGCGGTCGCTGGGCGCCAGCAAGAGAGGAAGGAGAGAAGAGGGAAAAAGGAAAAAGGAAAAAGAAAAAAAGAAAAGGAAAAAGAATAAATAAAAAAGGATGGGAGATGATGTGATGGGAGATGGGGGTGGTTGAGTTGTCAGGTTGACTTTTGGGGAAGGAAAAAGAAAAGGAAATGGAGAAAGAGAGAGAAAGAAAAAATAATTATTAAAATAGGGTAAAAATCCGACTGTTTCGGAATCGTTCCGAAAAATCCTCAAAAATAGAAAATAATATTTTAAGATGCTCGGTGAAATCGGATTCGAGAAATTTAATGTAGATTTCAAATTAAAAATCCTGGAATCTTCCGGCGATACTGGTCGACACCAAAACCGGTGAATTTTCGATAAATTCTGAAAAATCTCAAAAAATGAATTTAGATAGAAAATGATATTATAAGATGTATCGTGAAAGCCGTTTTAAGAAATACTTTATAGTTTTAAAACTAAAAATCCCGGAATCAGTTAACTACCGACTCCGATGGAAATTTCATAAATTCATAAAATCCTCAGAAAAAGAATGTAGGTAGAAAAATATGATTCTAAGAAATAATGTCTAAAGGATCATTTAGAAATTCCAAACCGTTTAAGAATTAAAAATCCAGGAATCGGTCAGCGGCACTGGCCGACACCGGTTTGGAAGATTTTCATTTTAATTCCAGAAAAATCCAGAAAATCATGGAAAATCTAATATATTGGAAAATAATATTTGAAACTGAAATCGGTCAAATCTACACATCAGAAAGACTAAATCGAATAATATACTATGATCGGGTCTTTGGTTCAGTCTAGGACTGAGTCCGAGTCCACGAATCCAATTCCAAGATAAAACAATCATATAAGGAATTCATAATACAGAATAAATACAGAAAACAAATCGAAAAAATACGATCGAAAATCCGAATACGCAACTACGTACGTATTCCAGGAACGGGGTATTACAAAAACAAAAGGTCATAGTCAACCATTTGATTTGCATGACAAAGACATGTGCATTAAACTTATGATAAACATGATAGCTAAAATATAAAGAGAACACAAAATATGGGTCCATACTAAACATAGGTGTCTCAACAACTAATCATGTAAAGCATAAGTCTAATAAACATGGCAAACATCATACTAATCATGAAACAATGAAACAAAACGAAAATCATAAACATCATAAACATCCAAAAGGTCATAATGCATATGCATGTGCATCAGATCTAGGGCATACATGTTAGTTTAAATAAGGTGAGAACACTAAATATAGATCCATTTAAACATGGGTGCTCAAGTAACTAAACATGTATAACACTATTCTAATGAGCATGGCATAAGCATAATGAACAATAAACCATGGCATGCTATAAATAGATGAATATGAAAAGCATGCAAATAAAAATGAGAGTTAGAGAATGATACCAAAACCGATGAAGGTGCATCTCTAATTCTCCAAACCACGGTGGTCCTCCCACCAAATCTCCTTGAGAGTGAAGCATCTAAATGGTTCTCTTTAGGCACGGAACGCATCCACTCCAAGGCACCAACACTCTCACGTTTTACGTGAGCACCCACCTACATCAAAAAGTATAGAGGTGGTCTTTGGTACCCATTTCTTTGTGGGTCCACGGGGGTTAGTATCCTTTCTAACCCAAACAAGATTAGTTGCTAAATTTTCATGATAGATATGATCATAACAAAATCTAGCAAGATGGCCTTTTCGGCCACAATGAGTACATGTGTACACATGAGCATACGTGCGATGGTGGTGACCGTGGAAAGCATGTGTATGCCGTGAAGGGTGAGCATGCAAAGATGGACCTTGTTTCTTGCGAACCAAGGTTTCCAAACGTTTATGATTCAATGTGCATTGGCTCAAAGTGGAGCCCAAACATTCAACATTTTTCTTCAAAACATTTATATCATTTTCAATGGAGGAAGATAAAGTGGAGTATGCAATAGGAGTGCTAGAACAAGAAGCTACACTAGCATGACAAACATGAATATCAATCTCATTTTGCAAAGATTCATTTTTCTTCAAAACCAAATTCAATTCTTTTGTAATTGAATCAATTTTATTTTTCAAAACAAGGTTATCTTTTAAAACAAAATCCAATTTAGAAGATAAAACCTCATTGTTTTTCACAACATCATTGCAATCATTTTTGTTTTTCAAAATCTCAATCTCATCAAGGGCAAGGTCTAGTTGAGATCTTAGTGAGTCACGTTCACTAGTGATCTCTTAATTTTCTTGCAAAACCAATTCAAAATTAGAACACAAATCCTTCAATTCATTTTTCAAAACAAGGTTGTCCTCTTTCAAAAGATTGTGTTTTTCCAATAAATTTTCAAGTTTTTGAGCAAGTTCCAAATTTAAAATTTGAACTTCAAAACAACCATGGCAATAGGAACTAGAGCTATCATCTAATTGAGTGTCCGATTGTACCTCAAGGGAGTTTTTCCCTTGGACCATGAAGCAATGCTCTTCGGACTTTTCTCTCTTAGATCTCCTCATCTTGTTGATAATCCTTGGAAGCTCAGGAGACGTCAATAAGCTCCAAACTGTAAAAGCTGAGTCATATCGGTCAAACACGGTAAAAGATGTTCACTAAGAGATGCTCTAAGTGTTCTAAGTGCTAATGCATTTGCCTTCTTATGCTTGCTACTATTGGGGAATGATTCCATAGTGGAGGCTTGATAAACTAGATGTCCTAGTCTTTTCAAATGGCTACTCATATTGGCCTTCCAAACATCAAGTCTAATATGGTCAAACATGGGAGGGCTATCCATGAGTGCAAAACTAGATGAGTGCAAATGAAGATGCAAATGAAAATTAGCAAACCAAGATCTCACTCCTAGGTGGTTAAACCTAAATATCAGGAGCACTAGCTCTGATACCAATTGAAAAATCACCTAGAGGGGGGGTGAATAGGTGATTATGCTAATCTAGTCAACTCAATGCGGAATTTAAAAACTAAATGCAATACACTCAAGTGCAATCAACAAATGATGCACACACAACCAAGCCAAGCAATTATGAATGCACAATATGAATATTTGCAAGGCACAAAGTAAAGAGAGAGATAGAGAGAGAGAGAGAGTCAATGGATCAAGCGCAAACAACAAGATGTGTTTCGAGGTTCGAGCACCCAGCTCTACATCCCCGCCTTCGACACACGAAGGATTTCCAATCCACTAGTTAGTCCACCTAGGACTCTCACAAGGAGTACCCAACTCCTCTCTTTACAACCACAACCTCCTTCTTGAGGCAAGCTCTAATCCAACAAAACAATCACCTCACAACCCGAGGGATTAGCACAAAGCAAACACAAGGATCACCTCACAACTTGAGGGATACAACCCAAGGTACAAAGCCAAACAAAGATTGGGTTTTTAACTTGGTGGTCTAAACAACAACCACAAACAATCTCTTTCTCACACACAAAGATCCTATAGAAAAGATAGTAGATTTTTGCTCAAGTGTGGAGAAAACCAAGGGATTTGAAACCAGCAATTCAAAGAAAATCTTTGGGAAAAAATAGAAATGAAGATAGTGAAGTTCAAACAAAAGTTTTTCCCAAAATCCCTTTTCTTTGGTTTTCAAACCCTAATAAAAACACCAAAAAGATTGTTCAATTTGAATCCAAAAACCTCTTTTAATTGCTGTGAAAACACCAGAGAGTAGGGAAAAATTCGCACAAAAAAATCTTAGAGAAAAACTCTTGCAAAAGGGGTATTTATAGGCAAATCCAGAAACTAGCCGTTGGCAGCAGTTTTTGCCAAAATAACCCTGCCGGTCGACCGGTCCGGTCAACCGCCCAACGGTCAATTTTTGCCCGTTGGCAGCTGCCGGTCGACCGCCCGGTCGACCCAAACAAACAGAGAGCTCTGCTCTCAGTCCCGGTCGACCCGGCCGGTCGACCGTCCTAGTATCTCCAAACGTGCACAGATCTGTGCACGTCGGTCGACCGGCCCGGTCGACCGACTTCATCCTAGTCGACTTGGTCAGTTGACTTAGTCGACTGGTGAAGCTCGGAATAGAAAACTGGGTTAAAAACATGTTTAAAAATTCTTTTATCTTTTCTAAAAATCACCAAAAATAGTTTTATCATTTTGCATTGATATATAAACATGTGGTAAAAAGTTTAGCTCAAATATCAATCAATATGAACTATTTTTGTATCTTATCATTTTTACCAAAAACCAAAAACTGTATTTTCTAAAACTTGGATTTTGAATAGAAAATACGTTTTGTCCAAAACTCTTTCAAATACAAAAACATGATATTTAAACATTTTGAAGCATGATGTATATGGATATAATCCTATATACATGAAACATACATATATCAAAGTTTTTGTCATTAGTTCCAAAATATGTTTTGTCAAAAATACCAAAACATATAACACATGAATAAGGGAGTCAAAACTAAGTTTGTCTAGGAAATTAAAGCATGCATGTATATAGAACAAATCATATATACATTAAACCATGTAAACTTGTTTTGATCTATCTATTCATGAAAACCAAGATCGGTTAAACCTAAACCCGAAAAACCGAAAACCAATATTCAAAACGTGAAACTTGTGTGTTGTGAACTTGAGCATTATCATACTATTCTAATCTTTACAATTTTGGATCTAAACACAAAACTAAATTATGGTACCGATGTCTTCTTGTAGAGCGCAATCTCCAAGCCGACTCGAACCAAAAACTCCTTGATCCAACGAGCAAGTGCCATATATGATCTTTGACGCTCGGGCTCTTGAATCAACTTGTGAAAGATGTGTGGAAGCTTTCACCAACTAATAACTTGATTAATGATCTGAAACTAATAACACATGATTATTAGTACACATAACTACATGAGTTAATCATCATCAAAACTAGAGTGGAAGGCCTTTGGGCCAACACTTTCCTTTTTCTTTCATTCTCTGTTCCTTGCGTTTTCCCCTTTTTTTCAAAACCTGCGTCCCTCTCTCCCCCATCCATGCGTCTCTCATTTTCTCATCTCCCTGTCTCTCTCTTTCTCTATGTTAATTGCTGACGCGGATCTCACCCCCGCGTCTAGGCAATTCCTTAACGCGAATCTTCGCGTTCTTGACATTTATATAACGCGGCCTTCGCGTTCTTGTATCGACGCAACGCGGAGCCCATGCCCGCGTCTGTGTCCTTCTTGTGTCAACACGACGCTGAGCTCATACCCCACGTCTGTGTTCTTCTTGTGCTAACGCGACGTGGAACCCACGTCCGCGCCAGCATTCTTCTCATGTTATAACTTGAACGCAGATCTGCGACCCCGCGTCTGCGACCCCCGCGTCTCACTCTCAAACCCGCGTCCCCCTGTACATACTCTCTCTCCCTGTACACTCTCTCTATGGACTTCTCTCTAGCTCTCACTTTCTCTCTCCTCTCTCTCATTCTTTTCCTCTCTCTTGATTTTCTCCTCTCTCTGTCACTTCTCTTTAACGCGTTGACGTGCTGATTTTCTGAATTCCAGAGATCAGGGATTTCACCGCGTTTTTTTAAGGATTTAGGCGAGTGTTCTCGCTTTCCTCTTGGCTTTTCCGCTTCGTCGGATCAACTTGGTTGTCTTATGTATTTGTGTCTGGAACTAACACTTTCTCTGCAGGTACCCTAACCTCTGGGTACAACCTTTGAGGTTTGAAGTCCTCTGGACCTTCTCTATGCTACGCTTGGTAGGCGGACCCAGCGTCAACACTTTACCGCTTACTCCGTTCGAGTGTAATTACCCCGTGAGCATGACTTCCCGTGAGTAGTAGTTTAGCGTTCATACGCTTACTGCGACATGTGTGTCTAGCTACGCTACGAGCGGTAGCCACGCTGCGAGTGGTAGCCACGCCGAGCGTGATAGCATTTAGTGTTGTACATTAGCTTAGCTCCAGCTTGCTCAGCTCTTCTTGATTGTGCTTAGCTATTACTCTATCACTTACCAAGTACATGCTTGATATGTTAACACTTGACATGCTTTTACTTGATACCTATCGTCTACATGCTAATACCTGACACCTGTCTGTATCACTTGTCAATTATTGTGTCATCACCTGATACCCGACTTGTTACTTGACACTTGCTTCTCACTATGACATGATTTATTACCTGCCTCCTAACATATTAATACTTGACCTGTGTTTATCACATTTACGGGAATACTATACTTGTTATCCTGCATTACATGCAGTGACTTGAATCTTATACTTGTTATCCTGTATTATATATACAATGACCTGAATCTATAGTACTCATGTACTCCTGAACTCCTGATCATGCTTTACACCCGCCATTCCCGTAAATGATAACTACATAATAAAATCATAAAAAGGAACAACTTACATCGGGTCAGGGGAAACTTGCGGCTATCAATATATGTTCGTGTTTATAGTGGTACTAGGCATGTTGTGCAACTAAAACTTTCGATCTGACCTGTGGGCCTCCAAGCGACCGAGGGGAGTGCTGGCTCCCTCCTTCCTGGTACCATCTTGATAAGGGCATTCTATAAGACCCTCCTGTAGGCCTTGCGGCCGGTTCCATACACCAGCAATGGAACGTCCTGGACTGTGGTCCTGGGCATGTACATGACTCACTGTAAATATTGTTCGTTGATACCCCCGTTGGTTTCCAATAACAACCTTGCTTTACTCAGATGTGGATATATGTGCGCTGGGACGCTAGTTCACATATCTAGACATCAGGGTAAGACGAGTAATAATAATAATAATAATAAAATATGTCAGCTATGATTCTGTAATATGCCTTGCCATGTTTGCTCGTATCGGATTTTACTTCGGATTTTTGGTTTTATGATTATTATACTATACCTGTTCATATCCTACCTTCTACTTGTATTCTATTCCGCCTGTCTCCTGCTCTTATCTTATCATATCATGAGTCTTTCCTACTTGATATCAATTGCTGTATATCTACTTTCTCCTGCATGCTTGTGCCTACGACACGGTTTTCATGTTTATGATCCAGATTTATCGATACACATTTGCTTATCCATACTCGTCATCTGGCTTTCGCATCACCACTCGCCGGGGAGTTCTGACTCCTCTGGATCCTCATGTCTAGCTTTGGAGCTTGGAGCGTATGGATTCTCCCAGTTGTTGATGAGAGTGGCACAGCGGTAGCGTGGATCTCCAGCAGACCGTTCAGAGCCTTATCCTTCCAAGCCCCCTGCTCGGCTCTAGAGTTTTCCTGTTGTGACTCTGAGCCTCCATTTGTACTATTCATACATGTATATCACCTTATATTCTCGCATTTGCGCCTGTTGGTGATGTAATATTATTGTAATATTTATCACTTCCCGTGATAACTTTATAATTTTACTCATATGTTGGAATGTATAATGCACCACGTGCTTCCGTACTCTGATTCTTGCCTGTTCTGATGCTTAGCGTATATATGTGAGGGTATTTCTGACCTGCGTATATACGTTACAGTAACGTCTCTGTACCTGCCGGATTGGGGCGTTATAGGGTGGTATCAGAGCCTAGACTCTCACATCCTCAGTACAACCAGTCGGCAAATTAATGGTAAAGAAATTTACAACTGGAATGCATGAGTCGTGGTTATACAATCCAACTACAAGTACAGAGTTATCCATTCTCTCTTGATAATCTTATCCTTGAATTCTGAAGTTCTCCCATCCTTTCATACTTCAGTTTCTCGTTATTCTTGAACCAACTCAGACATGAAAAGACGGGAAAATCATAACGGTTCTGGTTCTTCTTAGAGTGGCCCTAATGGAGGAAGTGTTGATTTGAGATGATTTCTGCAAAATATGATGAAAAACTAATAAGAACAGATGAAGGTCCCGCACCAAGGATTATAGGTTGCACTCCGGGAACAGAAGCCAGGCAACATGTTGGATTTCAAGAAATTACAGCCGACAATCTTTTCTAGCATGGAGGAGCCCTGGATGCATAGCAGTGGCTGGTAAACATGACGGATCTTCTGAAGGCAACTCGAATCCCTGACGAGGCTAAATGGAAATGACTAAGATTCAGTTGAAAGATGTAGCTAAGATATGGTGGTTGGTAGAAGTAGCGAGACTAGAAAAGCCCATCACTTGGGACCAGTTCTCGAAGGATTTCTATGAGAAGATTCTTCTCTGTAATAGCTCAGAAAGAAATGAAAGAACGATTTATCAAATTGCAGTAAGAAGATTAAAATGTAAATAAGTACACTGCAAAATTCCTAAGGCATAGTCGGTCGGTGTCTTACATGGTGGCCGACAAGGAGAACCAAGTAAACAATATTTTAGTGAGACCTGAAGATGAGGATCAAAATGTTTCTTATTTCCAAGCAGCCCAAGAACTATTCTCAAGTTTTTTTGCCATCGCTCGGGAAGTAGAATGGACCTGGAGAAGAAAGATCAGGATGAGATGCAGATGAAGTTAGCGAAGAGACCCTCTCAGTTGATGGAAGTTGAAGACTTAGACAGGCCCCTGGATGCCCCACCAGCTAAGCCATCCCTCCAACCTTACCCTCAGCATATAACATGTAGGTATTATCTGAAGCCGAGCACCTACAACACAACCGCCAGAAAGGTTATGAATTATGTCGTATATGGGTCCGAAGATCAGTTGAAAAGTAACTGTCTGTTCAAGGAGACAGAGAATATCGCACCGATCAGACCAACTCATCCAGTATCACCATTAGGAAGGAATCCAGGACCTACTGGAAGAATAACCTCGTTTCATCCCCAGCATCCAGCATGGAGTCATACACAAAAGAGACCAAGAGCTAGGGCACATGGTAGAAGGAGGCAGACATATAATCTGACTGAAGAGGAAGTCAAGATACTGATGGGGTGAGAACAGGAAAGGATGCTCAATATCTGAAAAAGGAACCCGGTACTAACCGTAACTATTTATCTCTATTTTTAGCATGTCTGGGAGTTGGTAAACTCTCTTTATCATATCCTTCTTATTGCACTATCATCACCAATCCTAATCCGTCCGTGTCTACCTGCCTATTTCATGATTCCTTTCTCTTCTATTTTTACTATTCTGATTTTCATAATCCTTATGCCAACTTAAGATATGCGTAGATTAGTGAGGTAACAGGAGGGCAGATGTGATTCGTTCTCATTATATTCTGGCATTCCTCGACTCTGGTACATCACATTGTCTTATATTAGACAGATCTTTGGCCTCGCATTATATTCATGTATTTATGGATACATCATGGGAGACCAGTACATCAAGTGGACTAGTCATCGCTTATATAATCAGGTAAACTGTATCATTACATGAGGAGTGTCAGTATATAACAGTATTTCAGAATCAGGACTTCTGGCAGGTTTATTGATTTGGTGGACCATAGGCTCCGCTAGCCTCGCCAAGCGAGGGTCGTGTTCTAGTCACATGTGAACCTAACCGGGTGTGAGCTTTGCTGCGCCCTGGTACTTAGCATTTAGTGTTGTGTTAAGCGCTGGCTTCGCCGCGTGAGCTTCGCCATATGCGAGCCTCGCAGAGCGTTAGCTTCGCCGCACCCTAATACTTAACACCTAAGCTATGCTACGCGATAGCTTCACCTAGGATTGCTTTGCCCGTGGCTAGTTCCTTCAATGCTTAGCACTCTAGCCTATTCCTCGGATCTCTTCTGCCTAGCGTGTTTTCATGGATCCGCTGAACAAGGTTTTATCGCTGTATTTGAGCTATCGCCATGATCCTTATGAATGATCCACTCGGCCAATCTTGCAGGGCCCAGGTATCTTAGACATATCTCATCTGCAGTCGGGTTATCATCCAGAAGTCAGTATTCAGAATTCTTCAGGGTTATTTTATATTCTTGGCTATGTCTTTTAGAGTTAGCAACGCCCAGTATGCAGAAATTCTTAATTATTGGTCTTCTTGATTCATACTCAGTATTATCAGAGTTTTCCTTACCTTAGGTATTCTGGTCTAATCTCGAGAAATTAGTATGTATGCAGCACATCAGTGATTCTACTGCAGACGGACAACATCTTGCCATACAGGTTTTTATATTATATTATGGACTTCATCACTACGGATTTTTATGGATTTCATCAGCATTGGTTCGCAGTCTGATTGAAGTAATATTGATTATCTTACCAAGTCAGCTCACTTTATATTATTCAGAATGGGTTAGTCTTGTGAAGTTCTGACAGTGTTCTTTTATAAGCAGACATCAGATCAGTATTATTATGGCACTGTCAGAGGATATATATATATATATGGCAGAAGTGCAGAGATGCCTTAGTCCTGAGTTTACCGTTTAGTCGATTTGGAAGAATGGCCCACAGTTATTCATATCTTGATTGGCATAATCCTCATTCCTATCCTTTCTGTATTCATCTTCCCCTTATCAAAATTGCGAGGACGCAATTTTTTATAAAGTGGATGGAGTGTAACACCCCGCTCCCTGAATGCGTACTTATTTGCGTATTCATATTTTCTGATCGTATTTTTGATTTACTTCCTGTATTTATTTTTATTATGAGTTATTTATATGATTGTTTTGCCTTGGATCTGGATTCGTGAACTCGGAGTCAGCCCTAGTCTGAACCGGGAGCCCGATCCTAGAGTATAACTCGATTTGGTCTTTCTGGTATTCTGATTTGACCGATTTCAGTTTCAAATATCATTTTCTAATATTCTAGATTTTTCATGATTTTCTGGAATTTTCCTGAATTAAATTGTAAATCTTCAAAACCGGGGTCGACCGATACCGCTGCTCGAATCTCGAATTTTAATTTACAAACGGAGTTGAAATTCAAAAAACGGCTTTCCTATAACTTATTAAAATCACATTTTCTATCTAAATACTTTTTTTGAGAATTTTCTAAATTTATCAAAATTCCATTGGATTTGGTGTCGGCCATTATCACTGGTTGATTCCAGGAATTTTAGTTTATAATTGAAATCAAATTTCTGGATTCCGCTTTCATATTTCTTCTTACAATTATATTTCTCCTTTTAGGCATTTTATGAGATTTTTCAGATTTTATCAAAATCCGGCCGACCCGGTATAGACAGGTATTGACTGTTGACTTCAAGATTTTTATTTTGAAAATGAGATTGAATTCCTGAAAACCGATTTCATCAAAACTCTTTATATAATATTTATTATTTTTGAGAATTTTTGGGAAACTTTCCAAACTACTTCATTTTTTGGACTTTTCCGGAGTTTTCGTTGTTTTCCCAGATGCCGGAATTTTATCCAGATATTTTACTTTTCTCTTTTTTCACTTTTCTCTCTCCTCGCTAGACGCAAGTTTCACGAACCTGGGTTCAATATTTAATGCAGGGATGCTCTCTATACTGCATTTAATGCTTGTCCTGCAAGATCAATTCTGAATCTTATCAACCATGCTTTCTTGTCTTTTCTGACTAACTCGACTTTCGCGTTTTCTGCTGGACGCGGCTTTAATTTCCGCATTTGGCTCTTTTTGGCCTAGTCGTAAGTTTGGGAGATGCGTTTGGGAGATGGAGACGCAAGTCTCATTATATATAAGAAATCCCAATGGCAAACTTATAATTCCTCCAAACTCCTTTATATATAAACCCCCACTTTCTTTCTCTCTCTTTTATTATTCTTTCTTTCTTCTTCTTTGTTTCCAGCAGCTAGCAAGCAATGGCAGCACCCAAAAACGCAGCCATGCTCCCTCCTTTGGCCGACCATTCTCCACCACTATCCCCTCCATTTCAACCACCAACTCCTCCACCTTTTTCTTCTCCATCTCCTCCACCATCCCAACAACAACAGCACCATCTCCATCATCTTCTTCTTCCTCTTTTTCACCTAGAAACCCATTAACCTCCATAACTTCATCACCATTTCTACCACCATCTACACCACCTTGATCACCACCAAACACACCATCTTCTTCTCCTCGTCATTCTCTTTCCAACGAGCTATTGCTTCGCTCTCCGAAATCCCCTTTGCAAAACTCTAAATTTTCCAAATGAGCTAGACTTGCACCACCATGATTGCTTGGGCTTGGGCTTGGGCTACCGGATTCCGGCCATCTCCGGCCCGGCTACCAACCCCTTCCCTTCTCTTCTTTCCTTTCCTTCTTTCTTTTTTTTCCTTCTTTCTTTCTTTCTTTTCTTTTTCCTTTCCTTTTTCTTTCATTCTCTGTTCCTTGCGTTTTCCCCTCTTTTCCAAAACCTGCGTCCCTCTCTCCCCCATCCATGCGTCTCTCATTTTCTCATCTCCCTGTCTCTCTCTTTCTCTATGTTAATTGCTGACGCGGATCTCACCCCCGCGTCTAGGCAATTCCTTAACGCGAATCTTCACGTTCTTGACATTCATATAATGCGGCCTTCGCGTTCTTGTATCGACGCAACGCGGAGCCCATGCCCGCGTCTATGTCCTTCTCGTGTTAACACGACGCTGAGCTCATGCCCTGCGTCTGTGTTCTTCTTGTGCTAACGCAACGTGGAACCCACGTCCGCGCCAGCATTCTTCTCATGTTATAACTTGAATGTGGGTCTCGAACCTCGTGTTTATAGCATCTACGCGACGCGACTCCCGCGTCTGTGACCCCCGCGTCTCACTCTCAAACTCGCGTCCCCCTGTACATACTCTCTCTCCCTGTACACTCTCTCTCTCCATGGACTTCTCTCTGGCTCTCACTTTCTCTCTCCTCTCTCTCATTCTTTTTCTCTCTCTTGATTTTCTCCTCTCTCTGTCACTTTCTCTTTAACGCGTTGACGCGTTGATTTTCTGATTCCAGAGATCAGGGATTTTACCGTAATTTTTCAAGGATTTAGGCGAGTGTTCTCGCTTTCCTCTTGGCTTTTCCGCTTCGTCGGATCGACTTGGTTGTCTTATATATTTGTGTCTGGAACTAACACTTTCTCTGTAGGTACCATAACCTCTGAGTACAACCTTTGAGGTTTGAAGTCCTCTGGACCTTCTCTATGCTACGCCTGGTAGGCGGACCTAGCGTCAACACTTTATCGCTTACTCCGTTCGAGTGTAATTACCCCTGAGCATGGCTTCCCGTGAGTAGTAGTTTAGCGTTCATACGCTTACTGCGACACGTGTGTCTAGCTACGCTGCGAGCGGTAGCCACGCTGAGCGTGATAGCATTAGTGTTGTACATTAGCTTCGCTCTAGCTTGCTCAGCTCTGCTTGATTGTGCTCAGCTATTACTCTATCACTTACCAAGTACATGCTTGATATGTTAACACATGCATGCTTTTACTTGATACCTATCGTCTACATGCTAATACCTGACACCTGTCTGTATCACTTGTCAATTGTTGTGTCATCACCTGATACCCGACTTGTTACTTGACACTTGCTTCTCACTATGACATGATTTATCACCTGCCTCCTAACATATTAATACTTGACCTGTGTTTATCACATTTACGGGAATACTATACTTGTTATCCTGCATTACATGCAGTGACTTGAATCTTATACTTGTTATCCTGTATTATATTACAGTGACCTGAATCTATAGTACTCATGTACTCCTGAACTCCTGATCATGCCTTACACCTGCCATTCCCATAAATTGATAACTACATAATAAAATCATAAAAAGGAACAACTTGCATCGGGTTGGGGGAAACTTGCGGCTATCAATATATGTTCGTGTTTACAGTGGTACTAGGCATGTTGTGCAACTAAAACTTTTGGTCTGACCTGTGGGCCTCCAGGCGACCGAGGGGAGTGCTGGCTCCCTCCTTCCTAGTACCATCTTGATAAAGGCAGTCTATAAGACCCTCCTGTAGGCCTTGCGGCCAGTTCCATACACTAGCAATGGAACGTCCTAGACCATGGTCCCGGGCATGTACGGGACCCACTGTAAACATTATTCGTTGATACCCCCGTTGGTTTCCAATAACAACCTTACTTTACTCAGATGTGGATATATGTGCGCTGGGACGCTAGTTCACATATCTAGACATCAGGGTAAGATGAGTAATAATAATAATAAAAGATGCCAGCTATGAATTTGTAATATGCCTTGCCATGTTTGCTTGTATCGGATTTTACTTCAGACGATTTTATGATTATTATATTATACCTGTTCATATCCTGCCTTCTACTTGTATTCTATCCCGCCTGTCTCCTGCTCTTATCTTATCATATCATCAGTCTTTCCTACTTGATATCAATTGCTGTATATCTACTTGCTCCTGAATGCTTGTGCCTACAACACAGTTTTCATGTTTATAATCCAGATTTATCGATACACATGTGCTTATCCATACTCGCCATCTGGCTTTCGCATCACCACTCGCCGGGGAGTTCTGACTCCTCTAGATCCGCATGTCCAGGTTTTGGAGCTTGGAGCGTGTGGATTCTCCCAGTTGTTGATGAGAGTGGTGCACGGTAGCGTTGATCTCCAGCAGACCGTTCAGAGCCTTATCCTTTCAAGCCCCCTGCTCGGCTCTAGAGTTTTCCTGTTGTGACTCTGAGCCTCAATTTGTACTGTTCATACATGTATATCACCTTATATTCTCGCATTTGCGCCTGTTGGTGATGTAATATTATTGTAATATTTATCACTTCCCGTGATAACTTTGTAATTGTACTCATATGTTGGAATGTATAATGCACCACGTGCTTCCTACTCTGATTCTTACCTGTACTGATGCTTAGCGCATATATGTGAGGGTATTTCTGACCTGCGTATATACGTTGTAGTAACATCTCCGTACCCGCCGGATCGGGGCGTTATATACTGCTATGCATCCAGGGCTCCTCCATGCTTGAAAAGATTGTCAGCTGTAATTTCCTGAAATCTAACATGTTGCCTGGCTTCTATTCCGGGAGTGCGACCAATAATCTTTGATGCGGGACCTTCGTCTGTTCTTATTAGTTTTTCATCATATTTTACAGAAATCATCTCAAATCAATACTTCCTCCATTAGGGCCACTCTAAGAAGAAGCAGAACTGTTATGATTTCCCCGTCTTTTCATGTCCGAGTTGGTCTAAGAATAACGTGAAACTGAAGTATGAAAGGATGGGAGAACTTCAGAATTCAAGAGTAAGATTATCAAGAGAGAATGGATAACTTTGTACTTATAGTTGAATTGTATAACCACGACTCATGCATTCCAGTTGCAAATTTCTTTACCATTAATTTGTAGACTGGTTGTACTGAGGATGTGAGAGCCTAGACTCTGATACCACCCTGTAACGCCCCGATCCGGCGGGTACAGAGACGTTACTGCGACGTATATGCGCAGGTCAGAAATACCCTCACGTATATACGCTAAGCATCAGTATAGGCAAGAATCAGAGTACGGACGCACGTGGTGCAATATACATTCCAACAATAGCGTACAATTACAAAGCTATCACCAGATGCGACACAATATTACAATAATATTACATCACCAATATGCGAGAATACAAGGATGTACAAGTAGGAACAGTATAAATGGGGGCTCAGAGTCATAACAGGAAAACTCTAGAGCCGAACAAGGGGGCCTGGAAGGATGGAGCTTTGGATGGTCTACTGTAGATCCACGCTACCGCTGCGTCACTCTGATCAACAACTGGGAGAATCCACACGCCCCAAGCTCCAAAACCTGGACATGAGGATCCAGAGGAGTCAGAACTCCCCGGCGAGTGGTGATGCGAATGCCAGGTGGCGAGCATAGATAAGCACACGTGTATCGATAAATCTGAATCATAAACATGCATTGAAAATCGTGTCGTGAGCACAAGCATGCAGGAGCAAGTAGATATACAGCAAATGATATCAGGCAGGGAAGACTCATAGTATGATCAGATAAGAGCAGGAGACAGGTTGGATAGAACACAAGTAGAAAGGCAGGATATGAATAGGTATAGTATAATAATCACAAAACTGAAAATCCGAAGTAAAATCCGATACGAGCAAACATGGCAAGGCATATTACAAATTCATAGCTAGCATCTTTTATTATTATTATTATTACTCGTCTTACCCTGATGTCTAGATATGTGAACTAAGCGTCCCAGCGCACATATATCCACATCTGAGTAAAGCAAGGTTGTTATTAGAAACCAACGGGAGTATCAAGGAACAATGTTTGCAGTGGGTCTCGTACATGCCCGGGACCACGGTCCAGGACGTTCCATTGCTGGTGTATGGAACCGGCCGCAAGGCCTACATGAGGGTCTTATAGAATGCCCTTATCAAGATGGTACCAGGAAGGAGGGAGCCAGCACTCCCCTCGGTCTCCTGGAGGCCCACAGGTCAGACCGAAAGTTTTAGTTGCACAACATACTTAGGGCCACTGTAAACACGAACACATGTTGATAGCCGCAAGTTTCCCCCGACCCGATGCAAGTTGTTCCTTTTATGATTTATTATGTAGTTATCAATTTACGGGAATGGCAGGTGTAAGGCATGATCAGGAGTTCAGGAGTACATGAGTACTATAGATTCAGGTCATTGTATATATAATACAGGATAACAAGTACAAGATTCAAGTCACTACATGTAATGCAGGATAACAAGTATAGTATTCCCATAAATGTGATAAACACAGGTCAAGTATTAATATTTTAGAAGGCAGGTGATAAGTCATATCAAGCAGGATGCAAGTGTTAAGTAGAAGCAAGTCGGGTGTCAGGTGATGTCACATCTGTTGTCAAGTGATACAAACAGGTGTCAGGTATTAGCATGTAGATGGTAAGTATTAAGAAAAAGCATGTCAAGTGTTAACATATCAAGCATGTACTTGGTAAGTGATAGAGTAATAGCTGAGAACAATCAAGCAGAGCTGAGTAAGCTAGAGGAAGCTACTGTACAACACTAAATGCTATCACGCTCGGCGTGATTACCGCTCGCAGCGTAGCTAGACACACGTGTCACAGTAAGCGTATGAACTCTATACTTCCGCTCACGGGGAAGCCATGCTCACGGGTTAACGATACTCGAACGGAGCAAGCGGTAAAGTGTTGACGCTAGATCCACCTACCAG
This sequence comes from Agave tequilana, assembly GCA_038442645.1. NCBI lineage: Eukaryota > Viridiplantae > Streptophyta > Magnoliopsida > Asparagales > Asparagaceae > Agave > Agave tequilana. The sequence continues at coordinate 46,546 of JAVJIF010014793.1, forward strand.
GCGTAGCATAGAGAAAGTCCAAAGGACTTCAAACCTTAAAGGTTGTACTCAAAGGTTAGGGTACCTGCAGAGAAGGTGTTAGTTCTAAATACAAATACATAAGACAATCAAGTCGATCCGAAAAAGCGGAAAAGCCAAGAGGAAAGCAAGAACACTCGCCTAAATCTTTGGAAAAACACGGTGAAATCCCTGATCTCTGAAATCTAGAAAATCAACGCGTCAACGCATTAAAGAGAAAGTGACAGAGAGAGGAGAAAATTAAGAGAGAGAAAAAGAATGAGAGAGGGGAGAGAAAAAGTGAGTGCTAGAGAGAGAAGTCCATGGAGAGAGAGTGTACAGGGAGAGAGAGTATGTACAGGGGGACGCGGGTTTGAGAGAGACACGGGGGTCGCAGACGCGGGAATCACGTCGCGTAGATGCCATAAATGCGAGGTTCGAGACCCGCGTTCAAGTTATAACATGAGAAGAATGCTAGCACGGACGTGGGTTCTACGTCGTGTTAGCACAAGAAGAACACAGACGCGGGGCATGAGCTCAGTGTCGTGTTAACACGAGAAGGACACAGACGCGGGCATGGGCTCCGCGTTGCATCGATACAAGAACGCGAAGGCCGCGTTATATAAATGTCAAGAATGCGAAGATTCGCGTTAAGGAATTGCCTAGACGCGGGGGTGAGATCCGCGTCAGCAATTAACATAGAGAAAGAGAGAGACAGGGAGATGAGAAAATGAGAGACGCATGGATGGGGGAGAGAGGGACGCAGGTTTTGGAAAAAAAAAAAGGGAAAACGCAAGGAACAGAGAATGAAAGAAAAAGGAAAGGAAAAAAGAAAAGAAAGAAAGAAAGAAGGAAAAGAAAGAAGGAAGGAAAGGAAAGAAGAGAAGGAAGGGGGTTGGTAGCTGGCCATGGCCGGAAGTGGCCAGAGATGGCCGGAATTTGGTAGCCCAAGCCCAAGCAATCATGGTGGTGCAAGTCTAGCTCATTTGGAAAATTTGGAGTTTTGCAAAAGGGATTTTGGAGAGCGAAGCAATAGCTCATTGGAAAGAGAATGACGAGGAGAAGAAGATGGTGTGTTTGGTGTTGATAAGGTGGTGTAGATGGTGGTAGAAATGGTGATGAAGTTATGGAGGTTAATGGGTTTCTTGGTGGAAAAGAGGAAGAAGAAGATGATGGAGATGGTGTTGTTGTTGTTGGGATGGTGGAGGAGATGGAGGAGAAAAAGGTGGAGGAGATGGAGGTGGAAATGGAGGGGAGAGTGGTGGCGAATGGCCGGCCAAAGGAGGGAGCATGGCTGCATTTTTGGGTGCTGCCACGTTCTCTGTTGGCTGCTGGAACCAAAGAAGAAGAAGAATATGAAAGAGAGAGAAGAAGAAAAGGGGGAGTGTATATATAAAGGAGTTTGGAGGAATTACAAGTTGGCCATTGGGATTTCTTATATATAATGAGACTTGCGTCTCCATCTCCCAAACGCATCTCTCAAACTTGTGTCTAGGCCAAAAAGAGCCAAACGCGGAAATTAAAGCCGCGTCCAGCAGAAAACGCGAAAGTCACGTTAGTCAGAAAAGACAAGAAAGCATGGTTGATAAGATTCAGAATTGATCTTGCAGGACAAGCATTAAATGCAGTATGGAGAGCTTCCCTACATTAAATGTTGAACCCAGGTTGGTGAAACTCGCGTCTAGCGAGGAGAGAGAAAAGTGGAAAAAGAGAAAAGTAAAATATCTGGATAAAATTCCGGTATCTGGGAAAACACCGAAAACTCCGGAAAAGTCCAAAAAATGAAGTAGTTTGGAAAGCTTTTCAAAAATTCTTAAAAATAATAAATATTATTTAAAGATTTTTAGTGAAATCAGTTTTTAGAAATTCAATCCCATTTTCAAAATAAAAATCTTGAAGTCAACAGTCAATACTTGTCTATGCCAGGTCGGCCGGATTTTGATAAAATCTTAAAATCTCAGAAAATGCTAGGAAGGATAAAATATAATTCTAAGAAGGAATATGAAAGCGGAGTCCAGAAATTTAATTTCAATTGTAAACTAAAATTCCTGAAATTAACCACTGACACTGGCCGACACCAAATACAGTGGAATTTCGATAAATTTAAAAAATTCTTAGAAAAAGTATTTAGATAGAAAATGTGAATTTAAGAAGTTATAGGAAAGCCGTTTTTAGAATTTTAACTCCGTTTGTAAATTAAAAATCTGAGAATTCGAGTAGCGGTATTGGTCGACCCCGGTTTTGAAGATTTACAATTTAATTCTGAAAAATTTCAGAAAATCATAAAAAATTTAAAATATTAGAAAACGATATTTGAAACTGAAATTGGTCAAATCAAAATATCAAAAAGTCCAAATCGAGCAACACTCTGGGATCGGTCCCCCGGTTCAGATTAGGGCTGACTCCGAGTTCACGAATCTGAATCCACGGCAAAACGATCACATAAATAATTCATAATACAAAACAAATACTGAAAGCAAATAAAAAAAATACGATCAAAAATACGAATACGCAACTAAGTACGTATTCCGGGAGCGGGGTGTTGTTGGCCCAAGGTTACAATCACCCGTTTTTAGTATGTTTGATGATTACAAAACATATTAGTTATTTGTACTAATCATGTTTGTTGTTTTTAGTGTGTTTCAGGTTCTAATGAAAGTAGAAGGTTTCTTCCCTAAAGGAAGGTGTTTTGACTCAAGTCACCTCAATTCGGGCTCAAGAATCAAGTTTTCAAGATCATATGGAGAAGCCCACTTGAAGAACTTGTAGTCCTTAGAACCAATGTGAGAAATAGTTTGTTAAAGGTTGAGTTTGGAAAATTGGCTCTAGGATACACACACACACACATTTTTGTATACAAGTTTTCATGTTTAAAACTTTGTGTTTCTAAGTTTCATGCTTCAACAAATATACATGACTCTAAGTTTTACAAAGGTATATATATCATGTTTAAAAATCATGTATACTCTTTCTAGCATGATATTTAGTTTTCTTTACTTCAAAATTTTTTTTACTAAATTATTCCAAAGTCTGTAACTTGCTGTTTTTCTGTTTCAGGCAAGACCGGCCGACCGGCCCGGTCGACCGGCGCTTGTGTCAGGACGTGCATGCTTGTGCATGTCTGTCGGCCGACCGCCGGGTCGACCGACTGTAAGCAGCTTTGCTCTCGGGTTTTCTGGGTCGACTGCCCGGTCGACCGCTTTCAGAAAACTGTGTTTCTGTTTTGAGGACGGTCGACCCGAGCGGTCGACCCGAGCCCAACGGCTATTGCCAGCAGGGCGGACGGCCGACCGTCCGGTCGACCGCCAGGCCTGCAGAGCCCCAACGGCTCTTTCCTCTTTTGTGCTATTCTGAAATCTGTTTTTTGGACTGTTTTTTGGCAGAATTTTTCTGAGTTTTTGGAGATCTTTTTCAGAGCAAATAAGCTTAAAATAAATTGTTTTTAACCGATTTCTCTCCCTATAAATAGAGGAGAATAGTCTCTTGCAAAACACCAAGAAAAATACCTAAGTTTTCAAAGAGAAGAAAAGTTTTTTATGCTCTCCATTTCCATTCTTTCTTTAGCCTGTTTTCAGTTGTGTTCTCTAGCAAAAATCTTCCTACAACTGAGTGTTTTCTCACTACACTTCTTAGAGCCAAAATTCCCTACTCAATCTATAAGGAAGTTGTAAAAGAGTGAGAGTTTGTAAGAAGTTTAGTGATCTTGTTGTGATCACTTTGGTTACTTGTGTTCATCTTGTTCTTGTGGAGACACCTCTTCGGTAGAGGTTATTGTAAGTGGTGGAGCTCGGTGCTCGGGTCTTTGGTAGACCGTTGTAAGCATCCTCGGTGGATAGTGGAAACCCTTCACGGAGGTGAAAGCGGGGAGTAGAGCGGTGGCTCGAACCTCGAAACAAACATCTTGTGTTTGCGATTGCTTTGTGTCCATTTTGCCTTAAATTTCTCTTGCACTCTATTGCTTTCAAATTACTTGCTTGAGATCTTGTTTTCATTCCTTGTGATATATTGTGTGCATTTCATCATTGCATATTATTCATTCCTTGTTCGATTAATTCTCATACAATAAGGTTGCATTGCGCACCTCTAACCCATTCAAGGGGAATCAGGAGGAAGGAGTTCAGAACCCTTCACGGGGTATTCAGCTCTTAGTCTTGTTTTGAGAGATCGTTGCATCATTCATCCATCTTAGTTTTAAAAAGATTGTTAGATTAACAATTACACCTATTCACCCCCCTCTAGGTGTTTTTCAATTTGTATCAGAGCTTGGTCACTAGACTCTTGGCTTAACAACCTTAGAGAGATCCTATATTTGCTAATCACCTCATTCATTTTTCATTCACTATCACTTAGTAAAAATGGCCGATGGAATTAAGACCCCCCAAAAATTTGATGGACTTAACTTTCCCATATGGAAGGTTAAGATGACCGTTTTCTTGCAATCTCTAGGAAGTCGAGTTGCAAAGGCCGTGACCAAACCCTTTAGTGCATCCCCCGGTGATGAATCCACTTGGTCCGAAATTGAGACTAAGGAATTTGATGCCAATACTAGGGCTCATTATGCACTCCTTCAAGCCCTTAATGATGATGACATAGCTAGAGTTATTCATTGCAAGTCCGCATATGAAATTTGGACACATTTGCTAGTTACACATGAGGGGACTTCACAAGTGAAGAGGGCTAAAATAGACCTTCTTCGGTCCCAATATGAGAACTTTTGCATGCAAGAAAATGAAACCATAGATGATATGGTTACAAGATTTACCAAGATCACTAATGGACTTTCTTCTCTAGGTGATGGTATCGACAATGACCAAAGAGTAAGAAAGATCATCCGGGCTCTTCCTCCTTCATGGGAAGTCAAAGCAACCACCTTGAAGGAAGTCAATGACAAGGAGGAGATGGAGCTTATAGGTCTCATTGGGAACCTTAAAACCCATGAGATGGAGAGAAAAGCTAGGGAAGACATGGCTCCTTCTAAAAAGAAATCAATTGCCTTCAAGAGTCAATCCTCATACTCCGACAAAGACAATGAAGAAGAAGATGATGAAGAGCTCTCACTTCTCGTTAAGAACGTCCAGAGGATGTATAACAAGGCTAAGTTTCAAGGAAGAAGGAGATGGCAAGGAGGCAAGGAAGAAAGAAAGATAATTTGTTTCAATTGCCAAAGACCGGGACACATTGTTGCGGAATGCCCGGATAAAGTAAAGCCCTCCACCTCAAAGAAGCCTTACAAGAAGAAAGCATTGAAGGCTACATGGGATTCCGAGAGCGAATCCGAGGAGGAAATTGACACCGCCAACATGTGCTTCATGGCTAATGAAAGCACAAGCAAGGTAACCCCTTCCACTTCTTTTGATGATGAACTTTCCATAGATGAAATAGGAGAAGCATTTGTAGAACTTTCACATAACTATGATTCTCTTAAGAAAAAGTATTTAAAAATGAAAAAGGAAAATGAGTCTCTTAATCATCAAGTTTTTACTCTTTCCAAAGAAAAAAGATGAATTACTTTCGACTCTTGTTTCCACCTAAAAAGATTTTGACAATTATAAAATTTCTTGTAAAGGCAAGTTTCCACAAGTTAATGATAATGAAATCACCTTGCTTAAAGAGAAAATTGATTCTTTAGGAGTAGTTTTGAAAAAGTGTGAATTTGATAAAAATAGACTTGAGGCTATGTTTCCTAAGAAACAAGCCCCTAAGAAACAATCTCATGTTCATGCTCATGTTCATACCACACAACCTTTACATCATGCCAAACCCCACAAACATGCTCACACTTCACACACACATCATGCATTCATGTATGGTAAAGTGTTTTCATGTTCATATTGTGGCCGTAAAGGTCACTTAGTTAAGTTTTGCTATGATAGACTAAATGCATCTCGTCATAATGTTTGGGTTCGAAACACTAACTTTCAAGGACCCAAGAAAATTTGGGTACCAAAGTCAATGAATTTGTTCAATAATGCAGGTACTTTCCAAAGCCCAACGACGTAGAGGGTTGTGGTATCTTGATAGTGGTTGCTCAAGGCACATGACTTGGGACATCAACAACTTTGCAACCCTATCAAGATACCATGAAGGTGGCACCATCACCTTCGGAGATGATGCCAAGGGTAAAATCATCGGTATTGGTAATGTTAAACTTGGTACATCCCCTTTAATAGAAAATGTAGTTTTAGTTGATGGCCTCAAGCATAATCTCTTGAGTGTTAGTCAACTTTGTGATAAAGGTTTTGATATTGTTTTTGATAATGTAGTTTGTAAAGTTATTGATAGAATATCTAATACTTGTGTATTTTCCGGTTTTCGTGAAAACAATGTTTATATGATTGATATGTCTAATATGTCTTGTAATATTACTTGTTTAAAAGCCCTCGATGATGACTCTTGGTTGTGGCATAGAAGATTATGCCACATTTCTTTTGACCATATATCTAGGTTAAACACAAAGGAAATGGTGAAAGGTATTCCTTACTTGAATTTTGAAAAGGACCGGGTTTGTGACGCATGTCAATTTGGGAAACAAACCAAGTCTTCTTTCAGATCAATTAAGGATATCATGACATCACGTCCTTTGGAGTTGATCCATATGGATTTATTTGGTCCTACTCAAACCAAAAGTCTAAGTGGGAATCGTTTTGCATTTGTTTTGGTTAATGACTTTTAGCGTTTTACTTGGGTTTCTTTTTGGAACACAAATATCAAGCCTTTTCACATTTTCAAGCCTTTAAGAAAAGAGTTGAAAAGGAAAAAGATTCTTCAATTTTAAGAATAAGAAGTGATAGAGGAGGTGAGTTCATTAACCTACCCTTTACCACTTTTTGTGAAGAACATGGAATTAAGCATGAACTTTCTTGTCCTAGAACTCCACAACAAAATGGAGTAGTTGAACGGAAAAATCGAACTTTACAAGAGATGGCTAGGACAATGCTAAGTGAATATGGTCTACCACATTATTTGTGGGCCGAGGCCGTTAATACATCATGCTATATATCAAATCGTGTTTTCTTGTGTAAAAATACTTCAAAAACTTCTTTTGAAATGTACTTTTCTAGAAAACCAAATGTTTCATATTTCAAGATTTTTGGATGCAAATGTTTTGTTTTAAATACAAAAGATAACTTAGGAAAATTTGATGCTAGATCATGTGAGGCAATTTTTGTGGGTTATTCTAATACAAGTAAGGCTTATAGAATCTTCAATAGATCATCTTTGACTATTGAGAAATCTATACATGTTAAGTTTGAAGAATCTAACTTGTTTGTTAAGAATGTTGTAGAAATAGATGCATTGGATGAAGGCTTGGAGAAAGTTTGGAGGATACACCTACTATGGGAGACAAGCCAAAGGATGATGAAGGAAGTGAAGCTAAAGTAGAAGAGACTCAAGAAAATGAAATTCAATCAATTGAAGTGGAGCCTACTCAACAACTTTCAAAGGATTGGAGATACAATCCTCATCATCCCAAGGACCTCGTCATAGGTGAAGTATCTAAAGGGGTAACCACTCGCTCTAAACTTCATGATTTTTGTGGACATTATGCATTTATTTCTCATGTTGAACCCAAGAACGTCCTCGAAGCCGAGGCCGATTCATATTGGTTGCTAGCCATGCAAGAGGAACTCAATCAATTTGAGCGCAACCAAGTTAGCACCTTGTTCCTAGGCCCCACGATAGACCAACAATTGGTACTAAGTGGATCTTTAAGAACAAGTTGGATGAATCGGGTAACGTTGTTAGGAATAAAGTTAGGTTAGTTGCCCAAGGTTACACTCAAATCGAAAGAATCGATTTTGAAGAAACCTTTGCACACGTAGCACGGCTTGAAGCCATACGGATGACACTAGCATTTGCCTAATATAAAGATTTTAAATTATTTCAAATGGATGTTAAAAGTGCTTTTCTAAATGGTTTTATTGAAGAGGAGGTGTATGTTGAACAACCCCCCGGGTTTGTTGATCCTACACATCCGGATTTTGTGTTTAAATTAGATAAAGCTCTTTATGGTTTAAAACAAGCTCCTAGGGCTTGGTATGAAAGACTTTCTTCATTTTTAATTTCAAATGGTTTTAAGAAAGGAAAAATTGACACAACTTTGTTTACAAAACATGTAGAAAATGATATTCTTATTGTGCAAATTTATGTAGATGATATTATTTTTGGTTGTACTAATGAATCTCTTTGCCAAGCTTTTGAATCATGCATGAAGGAAGAATTTAAAATGTCTATGATGGGGGAACTCAACTATTTCCTTGGACTCCAAATCAAGCAAAGGAAGGATGGGATCTTCATCAATCAAGCCAAGTACACAAAGGAACTAATCAAAAGGTTCGGGCTTGAAGGATCTAAAGTGAGCAAAACTCCCATGGTAACCACTACAAAGCTTGATAAGGATGAACAAGGTAAAAGTGTAGACATTAAACTTTATCGTAGCATGATTGATAGTTTATTGTATTTGACGGCTAGTAGGCCGGATATTATGTTTTGTGTATGTCTTTGTGCTCGTTTTCAATCATGTCCTAAAGAGTCTCATATAATTGCGGTTAAACGCATAATTAGATACCTTAAGGGCACTATTGAAATGGGTTTGTGGTATCCGAAAATCGGACTATTTGAAATGAAGAGTTTTTCGGATGCCGACTATGCGGGTTGTAGGGTAGATAGGAAGAGCACAAGTGGAACATGTCAATTCCTAGATAATTGTCTTGTATCTTGGTCTTCCAAAAAGCAAAATTCGGTAGCCCTTTCAACCGCCGAGGAGGAGTATGTTGCAGCCGGAGCTTGTTGTGCACAAGTTCTTTGGATGAAACATACTCTCCTTGACTATGATTTGCATTTTGATCATATTAAAATATTTTGTGATAATACTAGTACAATTCATATGACAAAGAATGCAAATCAACATAGTAAAACTAAGCACATTGACATTAGATATCACTTTCTTAGAGATCATTATGAGAAAGGTGATATTGATATTGATTATGTTTCTACCAATTTTCAACTTGCCGATATTTTTACTAAACCATTAGATTATGCTAGATTCTCTTTTATTTGTAGTGAGTTGAATGTTTGCATTATGGATTCTTAAAGATAAATTTCTTTTGTTTTGTTTGTTTTGTTTAACCCTTTTTGATGTATGACAAAAAGGAGGAGAAAAAGAATAAGTGTGTTATTTAAAAAGAGTGTGTTATTTAAAAAGAATAAGTTAAGTTTTTAAAAAGAATAAGTTTGTTGTTTATTATTTAAGTTTTTGACAAAACTATTGTGTTTTCAATGCTTTATGTATCTTACTTCTCATTGTCATTCTTTATACATAGCATTATTTGAGGGGGAGCTTTCCAAAGCTCTTCTTCCATTTTTGTTTTAAATAACTTATATGTTTTGTCATCATCAAAAAGGGGGAGATTGTTGGCCCAAGGTTACAATCACCCGTTTTTAGTGTGTTTTGATGATTACAAAACATATTAGTTATTGTACTAATCATGTTTGTTGTTTTTAGGGTGTTTCAGGGTTCTAATGAAACTAGAAGGTTTCTTCCCTAAAGGAAGGTGTTTTGACTCAAGTCACCTCAATTCGGGCTCAAGAATCAAGTTTTCAAGATCATATGGAGAAGCCCACTTGAAGAACTTGTAGTCCTTAGAACCAATGTTAAAGGTTGAGTTTGAAAAATTGGCTCAAGGATACACACACACATTTTTGTATACAAGTTTTCATGTTTAAAACTTTGTGTTTCTAAGTTTCATGCTTCAACAAATATACATGACTCTAAGTTTTACAAAGGTATATATATCATGTTTAAAAATCATGTATACTCTTTTCTAGCATGATACTTAGTTTTCTTTACTTCAAAATTTTTTTTTTACTAAATTATTCCAAAGTCTGGCACTTGCTGTTTTTCTATTTTAGGCAAGACCGGCTGACGGCCCGGTCGACCGGCGCTTGTGTTAGGACGTGTACGCTTGTGCATGTCTGTCGGCCGACCGCCGGGTCGACCGACTGTAAGCAGCTTTGCTCTCGGATTTTCTGGGTCGACCGCCCGGTCGACCGCCTTCAGAAAACTGTGTTTCTGTTTTGAGGATGGTCGACCCGAGCGGTCGACCCGAGCCCAACGGCTACTGCCAGCAAGGCGGATGGCCGACCGTCCGGTCGACCGCCAGGCCTACAGAGCCCCAACGGCTCTTTCCTCTTTTGTGCTATTCTGAAATCTGTTTTTGGACTGTTTTTTGTAGACTTTTTCTGAGTTTTTGGAGATCTTTTTCAGAGCAAATAAGCTTAAAATAAATTGTTTTTAATCTATTTCTCTCCCTATAAATAGAGGAGAATAGTCTCTTGCAAAACACCAAGAAAAATACCTAAGTTTTCAAAGAGAAGAAAAGTTTTTTATGCTCTCCATTTCCATTCTTTCTTGAGTCTGTTTTCAGTTGTGTTCTCTAGCAAAAATCATCCTACAACTGAGTGTTTTCTCACTACACTTCTTAGAGCCAAAATTCCCTACTCAATCTATAAGGAAGTTGTAAAAGAGTGAGAGTTTGTAAGAAGTTTAGTGATCTTGTGGTGATCACTTGGGTTACTTGTGTTCATCTTGTTCTTGTGGAGACACCTCTTCGGTAGAGGTTATTGTAAGTGGTGGAGCTCGGTGCTCGGGTCTTTGGTAGACCGTTGTAAGCGTCCTCGGTGGATAGTGGAAACCCTTCATGGAGGTGAAGGCGGGGAGTAGAGCGGTGGCTCGAACCTCGAAACAAACATCTTGTGTTTGCGATTGCTTTGTGTCCATTTTGCCTTAAATTTCTCTTGCACTCTATTGCTTTCAAATTACTTGCTTGAGATCTTGTTTTCATTCCTTGTGATATATTGTGTGCATTTCATCATTGCATATTATTCATTCCTTGTTCGATCAATTCTCATACAACAAGGTTGCATTGCGCACCTCTAACCCATTCAAGGGGAATCAGGAGGAAGGAGTTTAGAACCCTTCACGGGGTATTCGGCTCTTAGTCTTGTTTTGAGAGATCGTTACATCATTCATCCATCTTAGTTTTAAAAAGATTGTTAGATTAGCAATTACACCTATTCACCCCCCTCTAGGTGTTTTTCAGGTGTTACAGTTTAATTTTGGACTGCGACCATGGCAGCTGTTTATAACTTTATTGAATGCAAAACGATCAAACTGTTTTATGACTAGACAGCAACCATTGTCGCAATTTAATATGTAATTATTATATGAGTACTGCGACCATTATCGCAGATAAAATGCAAAAATAATAACTATACGCCATACTTTATATGTATTTTAAAAATATGAAAGATTTTTTTACAGATTGAAATGAATTTTATTTATAATATAATATGATCAGAAAGAGACCTTACAAAAAAACAGCATTAAAAGCTGTCAACAGAAGACAAAATAATGTTGAATATCAGAAGATCAAGAAATCCTAATCCTCGTCGTCATCACCATCATAAGCAGATTCGTCGTCTTCATTCTCCTCGTCTTCTTATTCATCACTTATTTCCTCATCATCTTCCTGTTTTTGAGGGTTTTTTTTTCATCGATAAACTCCCAGAATGGATCGTCTCTATCAAGCTCTTTCTCCGATCCGTATCGAGAAAGCGAGCATCCAGTATCAGATGACATGCTTTCATCAAGCATGTCTCTGTCAAGTGGCTGAGGAATAATTTCCACCTCACTAACCCACATGAAAACTTCATCATACTCATGAAGAAGAGGATCAGTTAAAATATTATTTGAGGCAGTGAGATAGTCAAAAGGAGTGAAGTCCAGACTGACATCAGATTCACTAGAATACCCTGAAGAAAGAGGACCGGTGGGGGAATGATTGAAGTTGAAATCTGAGTGTTCAGAGGAAGAAGATGGGGGAGACATGATTCAAGAATGAATTATTTTTTGGAAGTTTTTGAAATCAAATTGAAAAGGAAGAGCAAAAATATAGTTTTAGATATAAGATAATATATTAGTTACAAGCACTATATAAAGGTAAAGAATGTGAAAGAACATGAATAGTAATAATAATTGTTATAGGTGACGGTTGAGTATGGGAAGAAGTGGTAAAAAAATTAAATATTTAATTGAAGAGTTATGGCAGGAGAATCCGAAGAGTTCCTTTTTCCAGAGGTTTACTACGTGAAGTACAAATTAACTTTTTTTTAGAATGTTTTCCCCATATCTTTAGATTATGTATGGTGCTCATCTTTCCTTTATCGAGATTAATATTAGTGCATCTCTTTTTTGGAGACTGTTATTGTATCATAGTAGATAGAATATTAATTACTTCATTTAATTCAGTGTAATTAATATAGTATTTTTATAAGATGTGATATACGCGAACTGATCTCAGGGTCGCAGTGCTAATCTACTTTGTAAATTTATAAAAAATCTGTTACATAAGGCATTCGAAAAAAGATTGCGACTTTTGGTCGCAGTGCTGAAAAAAGATTGCGACTTTGGTCGCTGTTCTGAACGAGGTTGCAGTGTTGAACGACAGCATGTTTCGTCTGTTATTTTTATGAGAATAAGGAATGCGACTAGGGTCGCAGACGTGATATAAAAAAAGAATGCGACTAGGGTCGCAGACATGATATAAAAAAGTTTTTGTTATACTATAACTGAGACTAGTGCTGCAGTCTTCATATAAAATTGAAAGTTATATTGTATTAATTCTGCGACGATGGTCGCAATGTTCGAAAGTTTTATTATACTATGACTGCGAATACGATCGCAGACTTTGTAAAATGGTAAGAATTCTGTTACATAAGGCATGTAAAAAAGACAGCGTCTGTCGTCGGAGTGCTGAACGATATCATGTTTCGTCTGTAGCAGAATTAAGAATTTTATAACTGTAGATATATTTCAGCTGAAAATTCTGTAGATAAATTTTGTTTGTGGATGAGTTTATGCTAGTTTAGAAGTAAAAAATGGGTATTTTTGTCAATTTGTTTCACGATTATTTAGGCGGGATTTTTTTGATTTTTTTGGCGCCTACATTCTGCGGCCGATATGTGGCATATATTCAGCCACGTCACCGTCGGCTGAGAAACTCTCTCAGCCGTCGGCTGAGGTACAGTAACCCCTATATATATATATATATATATATATATATATATATATATATATATATATATATATATATATATATATATATATATATATATATATATATATATATTAGTATATAAAGCCCAGTAAATCTTAATATTCTTATTTTTACACTCACATTTTCTCACTTGCAGTTGCTACAGTTAAATTTGAGGTCCTGTAAATCCCACTTGTATTACGCTTGCAGTTAAAAGTATTTACATGATAATCAATACATAATTTAATATTATTAAATATTTAAAGTTTTTGATATTTTTAACAGTGTTTAATTTCTAATTTAATTATTTTATATTTTTATATTTTAGTTTTTTATTATTTTTAATATTGTTTTACTATTTTAATTTACTATTTTATTTAATATTGTTATTTAATACTTTATTATTTTATTAATACTTATACCATTTTTTAATATTTTATTAATATAACAATATTATACTTTATATAAATTACAATATATTTAAGTATTTATTTTTAACATAAATAATTACTTTATTAATATTATAATATACTTTATTATTATATTAATATTTTCTTATGTTAATATTTTAATAATAATTCATTATAATAATTATTCATTATAATAATATTATAATAATAATATTATTAAAAATATTTATATTTTACTTTGTTAATTTTATATTTTTATAATATTACAATAATCTTATAATATTTTTTAATATTATATTAATTTTTAAGTATTTTATAATATTATAATATTATAACTATATTTATTATTTTCTTAAGATTTTTTAATTTTTATCTATATTTATTATTTTCTTAAGATTTTTAATTTTTATGTTTTATTAGTATTCTTAAAATTTTATTAATGTTCTTTATATTTTCTTAAAATTGTATATTATTTATTTATTTAATATTTTAGTAATACAAATTATATTAATATTTTATTAATATTATTGTTATAAATAAAATATTAAGATTATTAATATTTTATCTCAAATTTATTAACACAATTTAATTTATAATCGTAGATTTAATTTAATAGTATTTATAAATTTAAATTACGGCTACAGTTAATTAATTTTGTGGTCAACTTTTTCACTTACACTTTTATATTACCAACTAAGTACCGTAAAATACAATATACTTTCCCATTTATACTTTCACTTTACTAACCAAACACAATATAGTTTTTCATTTACACTTTCAATTTATCAACCAAATACCATAAAATACAGTATATTTTTCCTGCTACAGTTACTTTTCTTATTCTCATTTTACGACTTACGACTTGCGGCATTTTGGGATGAAGAGGGGGAGAGGAAGAAGAGATGCTTTTGGCGATTTTTCTAAATTTTGAGTGGGGTGCCTATATCACAAAAGCTGGTGCCTTAATCTGGGGTGCGGTCATCATTCTTTGGGTAGAAATATTCGCTACCGTTGTTAAAAGTTGATGGGATCCGTATCTCAAAGATAAAACGATCCACTTGTGCAGTCTTTGCGAACTGTCGTTGAAGCTGATGGATTTTTTTTTTCTTTTTTTTTTTTTCTTTTTAAAGCTAAACAGATAACAAAAAAAACCAAAAAAACAGAAAATAAGCAAAGCTACATTGAGTTGAAGTCACTTCCAAAGGGAGTTGATCATCCTCGTGCTGGGGATCGCCAGTGAAATCCATGCACAGATCATCATCCTCAGATGAAAGCAAGGAGGGCGTAGTTGCGAAGGCGTGAATCTCGTGAGCGACTCTCCCCAATTTTGAGCGGTTTGGAGGAAGGTTTTGAAATCAATGCGCGTTGACATTTGAGGAGGGTCCAAGACATCCTTTTCCTTGCGCTTCTTCTTCGCAAAGACTTCACTGGAATCAGTATACCTCCTGGTGTTGGAGTCGAAGACGGTCTTGCAGGCGCATCTCGGATCGCCTCCACTGCAGGAGCATGTTCAACAGCTTTGGCCAGGGACAGTATCAATCACTGCGCTGAAAAATCCCACTATTTTTTGTGAGATTTTTAAGTGGGCCAGCAGGCCCAATAGCCGTGCTGGAGGCCCGAGAAGCAAAAGGGGAACCCGATTGCATGGAAGCAGTAGCTTGAAGAAGTTGATTGGGGATCGGAAAGGCGGGCAAAACCCTACGGTTCCGTTGTCAACGTCGCACGTGAATTGATGGATTCATTTCTTGTAATAAGGCTGATATTGTTTATTTCTGCTTGTTGTTTTATGCAAATATTATTACTTACTATGAAACATAAATAACAGTATTTTTTGGTGACTTTGTTTAAGAAAAAAAGAAAGGAAGGAAGGAAGGAAAAGACTATTAAATTGAGAGAATCACAGAGAAATAAAAATTACGCCAAAAGGAAAACAAGCTTTCGCTAAATCATTGCAAACAAGATTTCATACACGTGCCTCGCACAAGCATGATGAATGATCCTTTCTGCTTGTCACCGGCCTCTGGTTCTTTGAAGATGAACAAAATGGGCCCAACCCAAGTCCATTTACATCCCTTATAATGGCTAAATCATTCAGAATCGTACATCTATGGGGACCATAACTTGATTCTCAAAGTGGACAGCTTTAATAACAGTAACTGTGAGCTGCAATAAATGCATGCACAGAATTACCAGCTACCTCCATTACTGAAATCGTTTATCACTTACACTTACATCTCCACGTAGGGTTGGAAACGAATCATATAATTAACAAATAGTCTTATAAGTATTCATCCAGTTATTCGAGCGGATTCAATTAGTGTGATGATTTAAGTGTAAACAAATATTTTTTACAATTCACAACTTAAACAAATCAAATCTAAACATTTTAGTATTTGATTCGATAGTTTGATAAGCTATTCGATTAATATATATGCATTTAATCCCTTATAAAAATATAATATTACATACATACATACAATTATTTCAGTGAATTAAATGTATTTTTTCTTTATTTTCAGTTTTTTTTTCTTTTTTTCCAATACGAAAGTATCTGGAGGAAACTGGCTTTTCCTCTTTGTTTTACCAATTCTGAAATGGCAACTAAAACATCATTTTTGGGACCCCATCAAAATATCCACCAACAAATATAAAAACCCCTCTTTCTTCTTTCCGCTCTCTTTTTACCTCTCTCCTCTACTATTCAACTTCCTGAAAACACTCACCAAATTCCCTTCTTTATTAAATCTCAATGAATGAACTCACCTGGTCGCCGATAACACATTGTGATACTCTGATGTTGGGTTGTCCTATGCCGACTCACCACTACCGCCACCACTATTGCCGCCGCTGTCGCCGCCCGTCATCGTGTTCTCTAACGGCACAATAATATCAAGAGGATATGCATGCATCCCGTCAGGATTAAATAACCCATAGTTCCTCTTTGACTTCGGCCCATACTTCAGATTCTCATTAAACAAAGCAAAAATGTACACCATCACTGCGACCATCTCCTCCATCACCAGATTCATTAGATTCTCATTGTACTTAACCCTTAAGCGATTTTTTGTTCATCCAGGGTTGTCAACTCCGGACGATGCAATATTATTTTTTTGAATTTTGACTTTTTTGACCAAAAATATTTTTTAAAATTTTGATTTTATTGTAAAAACTAAGAAATATAACACTGAGAGAGAATTCTTGAGAGAGATAGTAGAAAAAGATTTATTGATTTCAGAGATTCATAAAAATGAATCAGAAAGTGCTTATTTATAGTGAAGTTTTGGGGTACTAAGCTGTCATTATTTACATGCTGATATCCTCAATTACGTCATCGCACATAAAATATTACTATGCATGGATGGTGGGTAGCCACCATTGACTTTCAGCTCTCCCTTGGATGCCCGTCATTTATTGTCTCATTAAAAATTTTGTTATGAAAATCCGGTGAGATAAAACCATAGTGAAAGGAAAAAATACCACCGAGGCAACAATCTCCCCCTTTTTGTTATGAAAATCCGGCCAACAATCTCCCCCTTTTTTATGATGACAAAACTCATGGAGTTATATATGCATGGATTAAAGTTAAGCTTCAAAGAAGCTCCCCCTTAACTCATACATAAACAAATAAATATAATGAATATGCAATGAAGGCTCTTAAAATATAAATGCATGTATATGCATAAACAATAAAAGGCTCTAGATACCAATGAAATGTTCAAAAACAAAACATGCTCTAGATACCAATTAAAATTGAAATGTTCAAAAACAAAACATGCTCTAGATATCAATTAAAATTAAACTAAATTAAACTTAATATATATAAACTAAAATAAACTTAATATATGCAAAACATAAATATGCATATATAAACCAAAATCTTTCTCCCCCTTTTTGTCAATCATCAACAAAAGGGTAAAAATCAAAACAAAACAAAATTTCTCCCCCTTTTTAATACAAAGAAATAATCATCAATTAGGGGTAAATAAAGACAATTTTCTCCCCCTTTTTGTCTAAAACAAAAACAAAACCAAATAGGGGTGACAATCAATTAAGGTATCAATTGAAAATATGTCAAAGTAGTATCTTGATACCAATTGAAAGTAAAACATAGATCAATAAATAAATGATATATGCGATATACATTCATGAAGAGGAAGATGTGAAGCTTCCCTACATAGATACATTACATGAAGGAGGGATGACAAGCCCTAATTCACATAACATACACTATGCAATGCATAAGAGGAGATGTGAAGCTCCCCCTACACACGTGTACCACATAAAGAAGAGATTGTCGAGCTCTTCAATACACGATACACTCATCATGAATCTATATGTAGAAGAGATATTAAGCTCTCCTTGCATATATGCAATATAAATCAAAACTTTTGTATTTTATTTTTTTTAAAACAAAATTTTGAGATACCAAATTTTAAAACATTCAAATAAACATCTTGATATCAAAAAGAGTATTTTTCTTTTTAAGTATATGATATCAATTTAAAATTTTTTTATTTTCTATCATAAAGCAAGGGAGTGGAAATACAAATACCAATTGTAAACATGAAAATCGAATTTTCTCCCCCTTTATGAAATACCAACAAAAATAATGCATAGGCTTGAAATAAGATACCAATTGAAAATTTAATCAATTGAAACAAAGTTGAAGCTCAAGCTTAGCATAAACAATATATATATATATATATATATATATATATATATATATATATATATATATATATATATATATATATATATATATATATATATGTATGAAAATTAGATACCAATCGAAATTGATACTATTGGAATTGAAAAGCATACATACATACAAACATATATGAGTATACAAGAAAGGTCAAAATTGATACCAATTGAAATAATTTCAATGATACCAATTGAAACAACAATAATGATCAAGTGTATACATCATATAACTACCACCCAACCATGTTAAAGTTTAAAATAATTTTCAATATAAAGCATATATGAGGCATGGTCTCCCATCCAACCACCCATTGG
Organism: Agave tequilana; assembly: GCA_038442645.1. NCBI lineage: Eukaryota > Viridiplantae > Streptophyta > Magnoliopsida > Asparagales > Asparagaceae > Agave > Agave tequilana. Next base: position 65,072 of record JAVJIF010014793.1, read on the forward strand.
ATGGTAGGGGTTTTCAAAAATAGATTTGAAAAATAAAGTGTGTTTGAAAAACTCTACCAAAATGAAGACGAACTAGTTATATGAAAAATTTGTAAACTAGTACGAAATCCTTCAAGTAAGGAATAAAACAAATTGTTTTTCATGAAATAAGAAATCCACATGATATCAAAACACTCAAGTCAATTAAGCATAAATATGACTCATGAAAACAAACACATGAGTAAACAATAAATGTGAGTGTACAAATAAGAAGTGAAGATCATAATCATGAAAAATATTCAATTAAGCTCAATATTCCTTGAAACACGAAAACATGAAAATCATCAAAGTTATTTAATCTTCAAGGTATATGCATGTCCTATACAAAATAAAGTATACATACATATCCAAACACAACGAGTCCACAAAGATATATGCATGAAGGCACGTGGCTCAAAAGGATATACATGTATATCTAATAGTTTGGACAAGATAGACATATACATGAAGTTTAAACATGAAAACATAAAACAAATCCAAAAATAGGAATACAAGTTTAAAATGCATGGATCATCAAAACTAGACTATACTAGCACATATAATGGGAACAAATAAGCATTCAAGCTCAAACATATATAGATTTATTTGTGGCCCACTATATGCACAAATATATACCTAGTCTTAATGAAAACTAACATTTAAAACATATATTCAAATCATGAAGCATCAAACGGGATATAAATCAACATGAAAATCATAAACATGATTATTATGTAAATCCACATGTTATTAAACCTATGATAAACATGATAGCTAAACAAATGGTGAGAACACAAAATATGGGTCCATATAAACATGGGTGTCTCAAAATGCTATACATGCATGTCAAGGATCTAATAAACATGGCATCATCATAATAATTTACAAACATCAAACATGCTATAAATAATGAACATGAAAAGCATGTAAACAATGATTAGGAGTTAGGAATCGTTACCAAAACCTAGAAGGCAACTTTCCTTGTCTCCAAAACATGATGGTCTTCCCACCAAACCTTCCCTTGAAAGTGATGCATCCAATTGATTTTCATGAAGCTCGGAACGCATCCACTCCAAGGTACCGCTACTCTCACGTCATGCGAGAGCCCACTCCTACATCAAATACAAGAGGGGTGGTCTTTGGTACCCATATCTTATTGGGTCCATGGGGTTTAGTGCCTTCTCTAACCCAAACAAAATTCTTTGCTAAATTTGAAACATGTATTCTATCATAGCAAAATTTAGCAATGTGGCCCTTACGTCCACAATGTGTACAAGTGTACACATGAGCATACATAGTGTGATGGTGTCCGTGAGGAGCATGTGTATGCCGTGGGGGGTGTGCATGAATAGATGAACTTGTTTCTTTCGAAACAAAGTTTTCAAACGTGTATGTGTAACACCCCGCTCCCCGAATACGTACTTAGTTGTGTATTCATGTTTTCTGATTGTATTTTTGATTTACTTCCTGTATTTATTTTGTATTATGAGTTATTTATATGATCGTCTTACCTTGGATCTGGATTTGTGAACTCGGAGTCAGCCCTACTCTGAACCGGGGGACCGATCCTAGAGTATTACTCGATTTGGACTTTCTACTATTCTAATTTGACTGATTTCAGTTTCAAACATTATTTTCTAATATTCTAGATTTTTCATGATTTTCTGAAATCTTCCTGAATTAAGTTGAAAATCTTCAAAAGCAGGGTCAACCAATACCGCGGACCGATTCTCGGATTTTTAATTTACAAACAGAGTTGAAATTCTAAAAACGGCTTTCCTGTAACTTCTTAAAATCATATTTTCTATCTAAATACTTTTTTTGAGAATTTTCTAAATTTATCGAAATTCCACTGGATTTGGTGTCGGCCAGTATCACTGGTTGATTCCAGGAATTTTAATTTATAATTGGAATCAAATTTCTAGATTCTGCTTTCATATTACTTCTTAAAATTATATTTTCTTCTTTCAGACATTTTCTGAGATTTTTCAGATTTTATCAAAATCTGGCCGACCTGGTGTAGACCGGTATTGACCGTTGACTTCAGAATTTTTATTTTGAAAATGAGATTGAATTTTTGAAAACTGATTTCACCAAAAATCTTTATATAATATTTATTATTTTTGAGAATTTTTGGGAAGCTTTCCAAGCTACTTTATTTTTTAGACTTTTTCGGAGTTTTCGGTGTTTTCCCAGATTCTGGAATTTTATCCGGATATTTTACTCTTCTCTTTTTCTCTCTCCTCGCTAGACGCGAGTTTCACCAACCTGAATTCCGCATTTAATGCAGTGTTGTGCTCTCCATACTGCATTTAATGCTTGTCATGAGAGATCAATTCTGAATCTTATTACCATGTCGTTTTGTCTTATTCATCAAACGCAAATCTCGCGTTTATACTCTTGGACGCGGCTTTTATTTCCGCGTCTGGCTTTCTTTCGCCTAGACGTGGATTTCGTTGCATGGAGACGCAACCCATTTAGTGGAGACGCATGTCTTTATGTAAGGAAGGGAATGGCAATATTATATTAACCTTTTCCCTCCTTATAAATACACCCCTATCTTCTTCTCTTTCTTTCATTTTCCTTTCCCTCTCTTTCCAGCCAACAGCCAACAGAGTGCAAGGCAGCAAAACGCAGCCATGGTGGCCTCTTTGGCCGGCCATCCACCTTCCGACTCCACCACCATTTCCACCACAAATTCTACCATCATTCTCTCCTCCATCCCCTCCTTCATTCCAACAACAACAACAACCACAACACCATCTTCTCCACCATCTTCTTCCTCTCTTTCCATCAAATAACCCATATCCACCACCACCTTCTCCACCATCTCCACCACAATTTACTCCACCTTAGCCACCACCAACCACACCAAGTTCTCCTCCTCGGCGAGCTTTTCCATCCTAGCCAACTCATCGCTCTCCGAAACATCGTTTTCAAAACTCCAAATTTTTAAAATGAACTAGACTTGCACCCTTCCTTGGTCGGGTTTGGGCTGCCCGTTGGACTGCCGGCCTTGGCCGTCGGCGGCGCTGCCGGCCGGCCGGAGATGGCTGACTATTCTCTTCTCCCTTTCTTCTTTCCTTCCCTTCTCTGTTTCTTTCTTTTCATCCTGGTTCCTCTTCCTATTCGTCTTCTCCATTTGGAAAATGATTCACTTTTTCACTCCTCTCCCTATTTAGAGACTTTAATTAGCTGCATTTTGAATTGGGAAATTAATGATCCCCATCCTATTTCATCCTGTCTTTTGGGCCTTCAATTTGGTTTCACTGCTGGTCTTATGGTAAAGTTGTGGTGAGCAGCTAGGTTTCTTCATACATTCCTCTATTCTGTTATTTCCATTCACTCACTGTGTGGTTTTGGGTACATCAAGGAAAAGAAGTAACTTTAGACTCAGTTCTTGTTCAGTTGATCTATTCTTCTAAGTTTAGCATCATATGGATATGCTATTTTTCTACCTTCTCCGGCCCTCCTGTCCTCTCTCTCTCACTCCTTCTTATCTCCCTATCTCTCTCTGTTTAATTGCTAAACGCGGAGTTCACCCCGCATCCAAGCAATTCCTTAATGCGAATCTTCGCGTTCTTGATACTTGTATAACGCGGCCTTCGCGTTCCTATATTGACGCGGCGCGGAGCTCATGCCCGCATCTGTGTCCTTCTCGTGTCAACACGACGCGGAGCTTATGCCCGCGTCCGTGTTCTTCTCGTGTTAACGTGACGCGGAACCTACGTCTGCGTTCTTCTCATGTCCTGACTTGAACGCGGGTCTCGAACCTCGCGTTTGTGGCATCTACGCGACGCGACTCCCGCGTCTGCGACCCTGCGTCTCACTCTCAAACCTGCGTCTCCATGTACACTCCCTCTCTCTCCATGTACTTCTCTCTCTGGTTTTCTCTTTCTCTCTCTTGATTTCCCCTCTCTGTCACTTTCTCTCTAACGCGTTGACGCGTTGATTTTCTGAATTCCGGTGATCGGGAATTTCACTATGTTTTCTGAAGACTTAGGGGAGTGTTCTCGCTTTCCTCTTGGCTTTCCCATTTCATCTGGTCGACTTGTATTATTCACGATTTATGCTGTTTGGAACTAACACTTTCTTTGATTGTGCTCAGCTATTATTTTATCACTTTCCAAGTACACACTTGATATATTAACACTTGACATGCTTTTGCTTGATACCTATCATCTTCATGCTAATACCTGACACCGTCTATATCACTTGTCAACTGTTGTGTCATCACCTGACACCCGACTTGCTACTTGACACTTACTTCTTACTATGACATGACTTATCACCTGCCCCCTGATATAATAATACTTGACCTGTGATTATCAAATTTACGGGAATACTATACTTGTTATCCTGCATTACATGCAGTGACTTGAATCTTGTACTTGTTATCCTGTATTATATATATACAGTGACCTGAAATTATAGTACTCATGTACTCCCAAACTCCTGATCATGTCTTACACCTGCTATTCCCGTAAATTGATGATTACATAATAAATCATAAAAAGGAACAACTTGCATCGGGTCGGGGGAAACTTGCGGCTATCAATATATGTTCGTGTTTACAGTGGTACTAGGCATGTTGTGCAACTAAAACTTCCGGTCTGACCTGTGGGCCTCCAGGCGACCGAGGGGAGTGCTGGCTCCCTCCTTCTTGGTACCATCTTGATAAGGGCATTCTATAAGACCCTCCTGATCGCCTTGCGGTAGGTTCCGTCCACCAAGCAGCGGAACAATCCTGGGCCGTGGTCCCGGGTATGTACGGGACCCACTGTAAACATTGTTCGTTGATACCCCCGTTGGCTTCCAATAACAACCTTGCTTTACTCAGATGTGGATATATGTGTGCTGGGACGCTAGTTCACATATCTAGACATCAGGGTAAGACGAGTAATAATAATAATAAAAGATGCCAGTTATGAATCTATAGTATGCCTTGCCATGTTTGCTTATATCGGATTTTACTTCAGATTTCAAGTTTTATGATTATTATACTATACCTGTCCATATCCTGCTTTCTACTTGTATTCAATCCCGCCTGTCTCCTGCTCTTATCTGTTCATACTATGAGTCTTACCTGCTTGATATCATATAATGTATATCTACTTGCTCCTGTATGCTTGTGCCTACGACACAGGTTTCATGTTTATGATCCAGATTTATTGATACACATGTGCTTATCCATGCTCGCCATCTGGCTTTTGCATCACCACTCGCCGGGGAGTTCTGACTCCTCTGAATCCTCATGTCCAGGTTTTGGAGCTTGGAGCATGTGGATTCTCCCAGTTGCTGATCAGAGTGGCGCAGCGGTAGCATGGATCTCCAGCAGACCGTCCAGAGCCCCATCCTTCCAGGTCCCCTTGTTCGGCTCTAGAGTTTTCCTGTTATGACTCTGAGCCTCCATTTGTACTGTTCATACTTGTACGTTCTTGTATTATAGCATTTGCGCCATGTTGGTGATGTAATATTCTTGTAATATTTATCACTTCCTGTGATAACTTTGTAACTGTACTCATGCGTTGGAATGTATAATGCACCACTTGCTTCCGCACTCTGATTCTTACCTGTACTGATGCTTAGAGTATATACGTGAGGGTATTTCTGACCTGCGTATATACGTCGCAGTAACGTCTCCATACCCGCCGGATCGGGGCGTTACAGTATGGCTCTTGGCACAATGGCTCAAAGTGGAGCCCAAACAATTTACACTCTTCTTAAGCATGGATATATCTTTTTCAATTAAAGAAGAAGTGTGGCATGCAATGGGTGATCTAGGTGAAACTACCCTAGCATGGCAAACATGTGAATCTAAATCATTTTTCAAAGATTTATTTTTCTTTAAATAAATTTCTAATTCTTTTGAGATAAAATCAATTTCATTTTCAAAATATTGTTATCTCTTAAAATAGAATCTACTTTAGAAGATAAAATCTCATTATTTTTCAAAACAACATGGCAATCATTTTAGATTTTAAAAACTCATTTTCTTTAAGTGCAAGATCTAGTTGAGATCTCAATGAATCCCTTTCATTATAGACCTCAACCTTCTCTTGCAAAACCTTGTCAAGTCTAGAATGCAAACTTTTATTTTTCATTTCAAGGCCTAGACTTTTCTTTTTCAAAACTTTATATTTTTCTATTAATTTTTCGCAAACAATGGAAAGTTCTTCATTCAAGGCATGGGCATCATAATCATCACATGAAGAACTAGCATCAAGACTATCTAGTTGAGTTTTCGATTGTACCTCAAGGGAGTCATTCCCTTGGATCATATAGCATTGTTGTGGCTCGGATTATCCACTAGATTTTTCCTCTTGTTGGATTGGCATTTGAAGCTCGGAGGTGGTGGTTGTCAACTTGTTCCACACTGCAAAGGCGGAATCAAGATTAGAAACATGCATAAGATATTCTTTTGAAAGCGTGCTTCTAATGGCCTCAAGGGCTTGTGCATTGGCCCCTATATGCTTGCTATCACTAAGGTAGGATTCCTTGGTAATTGTAACACTCCGTTCCTGGAATACGTACGTAGATACGTATTCTGATTTTTCTATCATATTTTTTTGATTTATCTTGTATTTATTTCTGTTTTATGATTATTGGTGTGATTGCTTTATATTGGATTTGGATTCGTGGACTCGGAGTCGGCCCTAGTCTGAGTGGGGACCCGAACCTAGTGCATTGCTCGAATTGGCATTTCTGATAATCTAATTTGACCAATTTTAGTTTTAAACATCGTTTTCCAATATTTTAGATTTTTTACGATTTTCTGAAATTTTTCAGAATTATTTACAAAATCTCCAAAACCGGTGTCGGTCGGCATCGCTGACCGATTCCCGGATTTTTAGTTTTCAAATGGGTTTGAATTTTCAGAAACGGCTTTCACAGTACTTCTTAGAATTTCATTTTCTATCTAAATACATTTTTTGAGATTTTTCTAAATTTATCAAAATTTGACCGATTCTGGTGTCGGCCAGTATTGCCAAAAGATTTCAAGATTTTTAATTTGAAAATTACATTGAATTTCTCAAATCCGATTTCGTCATGTATCTTAGAATAATATTTGCTATTTTTGAGAATTTTTCGGTACGTTTCTGAAACAGTCAAATTTTTGCCTTATTTAAATAATAATATTTTTACCGGCGATTTCTTTTCTGGCTTTTCCCTCCTCTACTCTCCTACTTTATGCTACCAGAAATTTTAACAAATAAAATAGATAATAATAGAAATTTTTAAAAATTTTATTTTCTTTCTCTTATATTTTTTCCAATTTTCTTTCTTTTATTTCTTTTCATTTATTCACCTTGATAACTCCCCCCTTAATCAACGGCCTAATTTTTGCTAAGCCGCCATGCCGCCCGACAGCCATAGGGCTGACGCCGACGCCCTACACCATCCCTTAAACTATCAAATCTTTTCCCTCATCATCTATTAAACCACAACATCATTCACCTTCAACAAAAATCCAAAGGAAAAAGCAAGAAAACCAACTTCATCTTCTCCAACTAAATAACCCACTCACGCTACCTCACGGCCGCCGCCTCCACCTTCACCACCACCGCCTCCGGCCACTTCTAAACCACCCAATCAACTTCCCAACAACTCCTCTTCACAACACCATCACATTCCACCACCAACAACCACCCACCACCTCCAATTTCACCAAAACCCACCTCCATTACCACAACTCCATCTCCAAAATTCTCCATCACCACCACCAAATTCCCCACTCCAACCAACCCAACATCATCTCCTCCTCCTTCTCTAACTCCCCATCACCTCAAAACATCACCACCACCACTACAACCACCACCACCACCATCATCTTCGACCACCACCAAACAACAACTACAACAACCCCACACCTCCACCTCCCTCCCCCTGGGGGAGGCGCGCGCGCGGTCTGCACCCCCAGCGGCGGCGCCACCGCCGCCAGGCCGCCGCCGGCGGTGGCCGCCGGCCAAGCCCCACCCTCCTCCTCCTTCTTCTCTTTCTTTCCTTCTTCTTTTCTTTCTTTATTTCTTTCATTCAAAACTCCAATCATTCCCTAAATAAAACACTTTTCTCTCCTTTCCAAAAAATATCCCTCACTTCATTCCTTTATTTACTCCCCTATATTTACAACTCTACCCCCTTCCATTTTAATTTCTATTTTCCTTTTACAAACACCATATTTTCTCTCCTTTTTTTTCTCTCTCTTCTTCCTACAACTTTCTCTCTCTCTCTCCTTCTCTCATTCCCTCTCTAATATTTATATAAATATTTTTAATTATATATTTTAAAATACAATTACGGGCTAGTGGATTCTCGTGCGGGTCGCCGATTTCTTGGACTTTTAACCGGTATTTCACCCCGGTTTCAGGCGAGTACAGTTATTTTTTAACATGCATCTATTTTAACATTATGCGAGTGCTTATTACTAAATTAAAAATAATTACCTTTGTACTTATAACATGATATGGACATGTGGATATTTTAAAATGCCTAATACTTACTATGGTAATTTTAGTACATAATTGTCATGATATATTTAATTCCGATAATTGCCATGCTATATTAAATTCTGATAATTGTCATGCTATATTTAATTCCGATAATTGCCATGCTATATTTGATTCCGATAATTGTCATGTTATATTTAATTTCGCTATTTACCATGCTATATTTGACACTGATATTTGCCATGCTACACTTGACCCGTGACATCTGACACCGGCACTCAGTATTTACACCGGCATTTGGCATGCTATATTTGACACCAGTACTTTCCATGCTATATTTGACATATGATACCTGACATCGGTACTTGCCATGCTATATTTGACACTTGATATATGACACCGGTATTTGACATGCTATATATTTGCCACATGATATATAACACCTGATACCTGGCACCTGGCACCTGTATTACCTGACATATTCATGATTATTATGTGACCAGACATCTGGCACTCCTGTATCTCCTGTACTCCTGTACTCCTGAACCCCTGAAAAAGGGTGACTCCTGATATTATACTCCTGACATTATACTCCTGTTAACTCCTGTATTTGGATAATCATTGTTATACTGTATACACTTGTGGACATTATCTTTGGACAATATGCATAATAAAATACTCAACTTACACTGGGTGGGGGAAACTGATGGAAACCGGTTGATGTCATATTTATAATGGATATTTCTGAAGTGTCGTGTGGGGCGCGTAATGATAAGTCCCCGGAAGCAGTAGCCTGAATCTGAAGTGTCGTGTGGGGCGCGTAATGATAAGTCCCCGGAAGCAGTAGCCTGAATCTAAAGTGTCGTGTGGGGCGCGTAAAGATAAGTCCCCGGAAGCAGTAGCCTGTACACCTGAGCTAGTCCCGAGCAGAGACGGGACCCACTATAAATATGAGCCATCAGATTTATCAGTTTCCAAATAATAACTCGTCTTATTCATAAGTGGATGTATGTGTGCCCGTAGCCCATACAAAAGCATATGAATCGGATGAATAATATAAAACAACCAAACAGTAGTAATGTTAGGAACGTGTGATATTTGGTCTCTCTTTTGTTCGGGTCCTGATACTCACATATCAGACCCGGGTAAGTTCTGCAGAGTGCGAACTCTAGTATGGACTACCAGTGATGTGAGACGCTGGTAGGGAGGCGACTGAAATATCAGATGGTACTGACTATTATTATTGGATCAATTAAAATGCAACACCTGTATATTCTCCAGTTACAGTTTTATGCTTTGAGTTGACACCCCATTTTATGACACATGACCTCTGTGATACCATGGTTACTCTAGACATACTCCAGTTCTGTTACCCTGAGGGCAGCTCAAGTTGTATGAACTCAGATGATGGTGACACCGGATATGTGGTATATAGATAAGGGTTTCCTTGTTTGGATTATCCCCTTGACGTATCACTCCATGAATCCATAATCTGAGCTTATATAACTAGTTTTGTCCATATTTATATTTATCACATGTTTAATGTTTTATTTGTCGCATGCTTTTGTGTACCTATGCTCTCTATGCCGTTCCCATGCATGTTTTCAATTCAGAACTACTGATTTACATGTATTTACTTGATCTCGGATTTACTGTCATTTTCCTTATATTACTTGTCATTTCCTGTTCTTGCATGCCTGGACCACGTCACTTGATTATGTACACGTGTGCCTGTTATGCACGCCATCTGGCTTTATTCTTTGTACTCGCTGGGTTGCTAACAACCCTGGATTCTCATGTCCAGATCCTGGAGTCTGGACCATTGCCTTGCTGTACCTGATCAGAGTGCGCAGCGGGAGCGTGGATTAGCAGTTACCTATCTGGACCCTCCTTCTTCCAGCCTCCCCTTGATCGGCTCGCGAGATTCTCATCTTGCTACTCGTGAGTACTTTTCCGTATTTCATATTGTGCATCCTTCTTTTGTGCTTCTTATTGATCATATACTCTTCAGATATTATATCATGCCTTGCGATAACTGTGTACTGGTGTTATTATTGCTGGATTGTATATTACCACTGTGCTTTCGTATTCTGATTCCTGCCTGTATTGATGCTTAGCGTATATACGTTAGGGTATTTTCGACCTACGTATATACGTCGCAGTAACGTCTCCGTACCTCCGGATCGTGGCGTTACAAGGTGGTATCAGAGCCTAGGCTCTCACATCCTCGGTACAACCAATCGGAAAATTTATGATAAAGAAATTTGCAACTGGAATGCATGAGTCGTGGTTATACAATCCAACTGCAAGTACAAAGTTATCTATTCCCTCTTGATCATCCTTTCCTTAATTCTTGGAATCTCTTCCATCATTTTTCCATTTCTAATTCCTACCGTCCTTATATCAACTCAAGATATGGATAAACTGGTAGGGTAGCAGTAAGACAGATGTTGTTGGCCCAAAGGCCTTTCACTCTAGTTTTGATGATGATTAACTCATGTAGTTATGTGTACTAATAATCTTGTGAGTTTAGTTTCAGATCATTAATCAAGTTATTAGTTGGTGAAAGCTTCCACACATCTTTCACAAGTTGATTCAAGAGCCCGAGCGTCAAAGATCACATATAGCACTTGCTCGGTGGATCAAGGAGTTTTGGATCGAGTCGGCTTGGAGATTGCGCTCTACAAGAAGACTTCGGTACCATAGTTTAGTTTTGTGTTTAGATCCAAATTGTAAAGATTAGAATAGTATGATAATGCTCAAGTTCACAACACACACGTTTTTGTGCACATCTTGTTTCCTAACATAAATAGTTTATATACAATCTTCAACCTACAAACTTATTTTGGTATTGGAAATTATGACAAAAACTTTGATATACATATGTTTCATGAATATAGGATTATGCTTCAAATGTTTAAATATCATGTTTTTGTATTTGGAAGAAGTTTTGGACAAAACGTATTTTCTAGTCAAAATTCAAGGTTTAGAAAATACAGTTTTTGGTTTTTGGTAAAAATGATAAGAGTCAAAAATAGTTCATATTGATTGATATTTGAGCTAAACTTTTTACCACATGTTTATATATCAATACAAAATGATAAAACTATTTTTGGTGATTTTTATAAGTATTAAAATATTTTTTATAATATTTTTAAAATTGTTTTTCTGTCCTTTCCAGACTTCATGCAGTCGACTAGTCTTCTGACTAGTCGACTTGGCTGGAAATCAGTCGACTGGGTCGGTCGACCGACGTGCACAAATCTGTGCACGTTTGGAAGTCTTTGGACGGTCGACCGTGCCGGTCGACCGGTCTGAGAGCAGAGCTCTCTGTTTGTTTCGGTCGACCGGGCCGGTCGACCGTAGCCTGCAACGGCTATATTCCTTTGTACTAGCGGTCGACCGGGACGGTCGACCGGACTAGCCGTTTGAACAGTAACGGCTAGTTTTCTGAGCAGATTTATTTTTGTCCTTTTCTCACTTAAGTGTGTTTAAGTGACATGTTTTGGTTTTAATACATTCTGATTAGCCTTAAAAATGTTTTATCTTTAAACCCTAGCCCTCTCCTATAAATAGGGGTGTTTAGGGAGAGTTTGAATACAAGAAAAATTCTCAAAAAATTTCCAAAAGTTTAAGGCTTTCAAAAGACTTGGTTTCTTGGTTTTGTGCTGAAATTCTCTCTAAATTTCAGAAGTGTTTTCAAGAGTTCTCTGATTTCATTTTCTTTTCTCCTTGCACACAAGAGCTTCATTCCTACTCATTAATTCTCTAAGGACCTTTGTAAGGGAAGAGAATTTTGCAAGAGAGAGTTTGTGGTCTTTTGACTACTCAGAGATTGCTTGTACTTGAGATTGTGGAGTTGGGTACTCCGGTGTAATTGTGACATCTTTGTGATAGTGGAAGTGGTTGGAATCCTTCTGGGGAAGGCGGGGAAGTAGAGCTGGGTGCTCGAACCTCGATAACAAATCTTAGTGTTTGCGTTTGGTTTACTTTTCTTTGTTCTTGCTCTACTTTCATTGCTATTACTACTTGCTCTTGATTGTCATTGCTATATTCACTTGCTTTGTGAGATTGTTGCTCCATATTTTTTAATTTGTGCATTAATTAGCATTATCACCTATTCACCCCCCTCTAGGTGATTTTCAGATGTGATTTGCTATCATTATGTTCTGGTATTCTTTGACTCTAGTGCATCACCTGGTCTTATATTGGATGGTCCTTCAGCCTCGCATTCTATTCTTGTACTTATGGATATATCACGGGAATCAACACAGCAAGTGGGGTAGTCATCACTTATATAATCAGACAGACCGTATCATTGCATAAGGAACATCGGTATGGAACAGTATTTCAGATTTAGGGCTTCTGCCAGACAGAGTTATGGAGACAGCATTCGGGACTCGTTTCGATTATTGTGATTCTTGATCGTGTTCTCAGAGCAGTTTTTATTGATTTGATGGACTATGGACCCCGCTAGCCTCGCCAAGCGAGGGTTGTGTTCTAATCACCCGTGGACCTAACCAGGTGTAGACTTCGCTGCACCCTGGTGCTTAGCATTTAGCGTTGTGTTACGCGCTGGCTTCGCTGCGTGAGCTCCGCCAAGTGCGAGCCTCGCAGAGCGTTAGCTCCGCTGCACCCTAATGCTTAATGCCTGAGATGTGTTACGCGATGGCCTTACCTAGGCTGGGTTCTGTCCGTGGCTAGTCCTTCAGTGCTTAGCACTCTAGCGTTTCTCGGACTTCTTCTGCCTTGCATGTTTTCATGGATCCGATGTACAGGGTTTTCTCACTATATCTGAGCTATTGCCGTGATCCGTATGAACGATCCATTCGGCCAACCTTGCAGAGATTGAGTATTCTTTAATGTTTCATGTGCAGTCGGGTTGTCATTCAGAAGTTAGTATTCAGAATTCTTTGTGGTTTTTCTATATTCTCGGTTATGCCTTTCAGAGTAGCAATGCCCAGTATTCAGGAATTCTTAATTATCGGTCTTCTTTATTCATGCTCAGTAATATCCGGGTTTTCTTTATCTTCGGTATTCTGGAGAAATAGTGTGTATGCAGTATCGGTAATTCTACTATGGATTCTTTGTCAAGGACAGCTTCATGCCATGCGGGACTTTATATTATATTATGGATTTTTATGGATTTCCAGAGATTTTATATTATGGATTTCAGCACTATGGATTTCTAGGGATTCTATCAGCTTTGCTTCGCAGTCCGAAAGAGCAGACATCAGGTCGGTATTATTATGGCACCGTCAGAGGATATATATGGCAGTGGTGCAGAGATGTCTCAGTCCTGGGTTTATCATTCAGCCAGTTGGTGGGAATTATCCTCAGTTACTCATATCTTGATTGGTATAAATCCTCATTCCTATTCCTTCTGTGTTCATCTTCCCCTTATCGAAATTTCGAGGACGAAATTTTTGTAAGGTGGATGGAATGTAATACCCCGTTCCTGGAATACGTACGTAGATACGTATTCTGATTTTTCTATCATAATTTTTTGATTTATCTTATATTTGTTTCTGTTTTATGATTATTGGTGTGATTGCTTTATATTGGATTTAGATTCGTGGACTCGGAGTCAGCCCTAGTCTGAACCGGGGACCCGAACCTAGTGCATTGCTCGAATTGGCATTTCTGATAATCTGATTTGACCAATTTTAGTTTTAAACATCGTTTTCCAATATTTAGATTTTTCATGATTTTCTAAAATTTTTCAGAATTATTTACAAAATCTCCAAAACCGGTGTCGGTCGGCATCGCTGACCGATTCCCGGATTTTTAGTTTTCAAATGGGTTTGAATTTCAGAAACGGCTTTCACAGTACTTCTTAGAATTTCATTTTCTATCTAAATACATTTTTCGAGATTTTTCTAAATTATCAAAATTTGACCGATTCTGGTGTCGGCCAGTATTGCCGAAAGATTTCAAGATTTTTAATTTAAAAACTATATTGAATTTCTCAAATTCGATTTCGCCATATATCTTAGAATAATATTTTCTATTTTTGAGAATTTTTCGGTACGTTTTTAAAACAGTCAAATTTTGCCTTATTTAAATAATAATATTTTTACCGGCGATTTCTTTTCTGGCTTTTCCCTCCTCTACTCTCCTACTTTATGCTACTAGAAATTTTAACAAATAAAATAGATAATAATAGAAATTTTTAAACATTTTATTTTCTTTCTCTTATATTTTTCCAATTTTCTTTCTTTTATTTCTTTCATTTATTCACCTTGATAACTCCCCCCTTAATCAACGGCCTAATTTTCGCTAAGCCGCCATGCCGCCCGACAGCCATAGGGCTGCCGCCGACGCCCTACACCATCCCCTAAACTATCAAATCTTTTCCCTCATCATCTATTTAACCACAACATCATTCACCTTCAACAAAAATCCAAAGGAAAAAGCAAGAAAACCAACTTCATCTTCTCCAACTAAATAACCCACTCACGCTACCTCACGGCCGCCGCCTCCACCTTCACCACCATCGCCTCCGGCCACTTCTAAACCACCCAATCAACTTCCCAACAAATCCTCTTCACAACACCATCTCATTCCACCACCAACAACCACCCACCACCTCCAATTTCACCAAAACCCACCTCCATTACCACAACTCCATCTCCAAAATTCTCCATCACCACCACCAAATTCTCCACTCCAACCAACCCAACATCATCTCCTCCTCCTTCTCTAACTCCCCATCACCTCAAAACATCACCACCACCACTACAACCACCACCACCACCATCTTCCACCACCACCAAACAACAACTACAACAACCCCACACCTCCACCTCCCTCCCCTTGGGGGAGGCGCTCGCGCGGTCTGCACCCCCAGCGGCGGCGCCGCCGGCGGCGGCGGCCGCCGGCCAAGCCCCACCCTTCTCCTCCTTCTTCTCTTTCTTTCTTTCTTCTTTTCTTTCTTTATTTCTTTCATTCAAAACTCCAATCATTCCCTAAATAAAACACTTTTCTCTCCTTTCCAAAAATATCCCTCACTTCATTCCTTTATTTACTCCCCTATATTTACAACTCTACCCCTTCCATTTTAATTTCTATTTTCCTTTTACAAACACCATATTTTCTCTCCTTTTTTTTCTCTCTCTTCTTCCTACAACTTTCTCTCTCTCTCTCTCTCCTTCTCTCATTCCCTCTCTAATATTTATATAAATATTTTTAATTATATATTTTAAAATACAATTACGGGCTAGTGGATTCTCGTGCGGGTCGCCGATTTCTTGGACTTTTAACCGGTATTTCACCCCGGTTTCAGGCGAGTACAGTTATTTTTTAACATGCATCTATTTAACATTATGCGAGTGCTTATTACTAAATTAAAAATAATTACCTTTGTACTTATAACATGATATGGACATGTTGATATTTTAAAATGCCTAATACTTGCTATGGTAATTTTAGTACATAATTGTCATGATATATTTAATTCCGATAATTGCCATGCTATATTAAATTCTGATAATTGTCATGCTATATTTAATTCCGATAATTGCCATGCTATATTTGATTCCGATAATTGTCATGTTATATTTAATTTCGCTATTTACCATGCTATATTTGACACTGATATTTGCCATGCTACACTTGACCCGTGACATCTGACACCGGCACTCAGTATTTACACCGGCACTTGGCATGCTATATTTGACACCAGTACTTTCCATGCTATATTTGACATATGATACCTGACATCGGTACTTGCCATGCTATATTTGACACTTGATATATGACACCGGTATTTGACATGCTATATATTTGCCACATGATATATAACACCTGATACCTGGCACCTGTATTACCTGACATATTCATGATTATTATGTGACCAGACATCTGGCACTCCTGCATCTCCTGTACTCCTGTACTCCTGAACCCTGAAAAAGGGTGACTCCTGATATTATACTCCTGACATTATACTCCTGTTAACTCCTGTAGTTGGATAATCATGGTTATACTGTATACACTTGTGGACATTATCTTTGGACAATATGCATAATAAAATACTCAACTTACACTGGGTGGGGAAACTGATGGAAACCGGTTGATGTCATATTTATAATGGATATTTCTGAAGTGTCGTGTGGGGCGCGTAATGATAAGTCCCCGGAAGCAGTAGCCTGAATCTGAAGTGTCGTGTGGGGCGCGTAATGATAAGTCCCCGGAAGCAGTAGCCTGAATCTAAAGTGTCGAGTGGGGCGCGTAATGATAAGTCCCAGAAGCAGTAGCCTGTACACCTGAGCTAGTCCCGAGCAGAGATGGGACCCACTATAAATATGAGCCATCAGATTTATTAGTTTCCAAATAATAACTCGTCTTATTCATAAGTGGATGTATGTGTGCCGGTAGCCCATACAAAAGCATATGAATCGGATGAATAACATAAAACAACCAAACAGTAGTAATGTTAGGAACGTGTGATATTTGGTCTCTCCTTTGTTCGGGTCCTGATACTCACATATCAGACCCGGGTAAGTTCTGCAGAGTGCGAACTCTAGTATGGACTACCAGTGATGTGAGACGCTGGTAGGGAGGCGACTGAAATATCAGATGGTACTGACTATTATTATTGGATCAATTAAAATGCAACACCTGTATATTCTCCAGTTACAGTTTTATGCTTTAAGTTGACACCCCATTTTATGACACATGACCTCTGTGATACCATGGTTACTCTAGACATACTCCAGTTCTGTTACCCTGAGGGCAGCTCAAGTTGTATAAACTCAGATGATGGTGACACCGGATATGTGGTATATAGATAAGAGTTTCCTTGTTTGGATTATCCCCTTGACGTATCACTCCATGAATCCATAATCTGAGCTTATATAACTAGTTTTGTCCATGTTTATATTTATCACATGTTTAATATTTTATTTGTCACATGCTTTTGTGTACCTATGATCTCTATGCCGTTCCCATGCATGTTTTTCAATTCAGAACTACTGATTTACATGTATTTACTTGAACTTGGATTTACTGTCATTTTCCTTATATTACTTGTCATTTCCTGTTCTTGCATGCCTGGACCACGTCACTTGATTATGTACACTTGTGCCTGTTATGCACGCTATCTGGCTTTATTCTTTGTACTCGCTGGGGTTGCTAACAACCCTGGATTCTCATGTCCAGATCCTGGAGTCTGGACCATAGCCTTGCTGTACCTGATCAGAGTGCGCAGCGGGAGCGTGGATTAGCAGTTACCTATCTGGACCCTACTTCTTCCAGCCTCCCCTTGATCGGCTCACGAGATTCTCATCTTGTTACTCGTGAGTACTTTCCCGTATTTCATATTGTGCATCCTTCTTTTGTGCTTCTTATTGATCATATACTCTTCAGATATTATATCATGCCTTGTGATAACTGTGTACTGGTGTTATTATTGCTGGATTGTATATTACCACTGTGCTTCCGTATTCTGATTCCTGCCTGTATTGATGCTTAGCGTATATACGTTAGGGTATTTCCGACCTACGTATATACGTCGCAGTAACGTCTCCGTACCTCCGGATCGGGGCGTTACAGTAATGGCAAGGTAAACCTTATATCCTAGGGTTTGTAAATAAACGGACATCCTAATCTTCCAAACAACAATGTTGGAAGGGTCAAACATGGGTGGGGTCATGAAGTCCATAGATGTAAACTATATGTGTGCAAACAAGTAAAATGCAAATGATAGATTAGCAAATAAGGATCTCACTCCTAGGATGTTAAGCCTAAGTATCAGGAGCATAGGCTCTGATACCAATTGTAAATCACCTAGAGGGGGGGTGAATAGGTGATAATGCTAATCTATAAACTAAATGCGCTAAATGCGGAAGCTTAAAACAAATTTGCAACACACTTAGTACAACACACAAGTGTAACCGAATTCCCTGTGAAGGGCTCTGGACTAACTCCTCTTGATTTCCCTAGATATGGGTTGAGGTGCTATATGAAGCTCTTGTGGTTAAGTACAAGTGAGGCACACACAAACAACCAAGCATAAAATGAATAAGCAATATGAATATATGCAAGGCAACACAAGCAATATGAATGATATGGCAATATGAATAATGCAATGCACAAATATAAGAGATAGAGTTGAGAGACAATGGATCAAACACAAAGACAAGATATGTTTCGAGGTTCGAGCCCCTAGCTCTACATCCCCGCCTTCACCGAGAAGAATTTCTAATCCACTAAAGGAGTACCGAACTCCTCTCTCAACCTTACAATGCCACCAAGGCAATACAACCACAATCCACCTCTACCGAAGAGGGATAAGGCCCGTATCCAACCAACAAACTCAATCACCTCTACCGAAGAGGGATACAAACTGATACCACTCCGATCAACCTCTACCAAAGAGGGATACAACAAAATAAGGAGGGTTTACAACTTGGAGGCTCAATCAACCTCAAACAATCTCTTTTCCCACAAATAAAATGATCCTATAGAATAGGATAGATGATAGCTCAAGTGTGGGAAAACAAAGTATTTTGATCAAAGAAAATCTCTTAGGAAAATACCAAATTGATATAGAAATTAAGAACAAGAAACTAATTCCCAAAAACCTATTTTCTTTGAAAATGACAAAACACTTTAAAACAAATAAGATGGATCTTTTGGCACTTAAAACTCTTTGAAAACTTGTAAAAACACTTCAGAAAAGTAGGAATTTTTGCTCTTCAAAATCTTAGCTAAAACCCTAAAGAGATGGGGTATTTATAGCCCAAACAGAAAACTAGCCGTTAGGCTGATCTGGCAGCCTAACAGGCCTGCGGTCGGCCGGCTGACCGACCGCCAACGGTCAGAAATATGACCGTTGGGGCATCTGGTCGACCGCACGGCCGACCGCCCAGATACAGAGAGCAGAGCTCTCTGGTTCGGTCGACCGGTCGGTCGGCCGGCCCACAGTGCTGCCAGACGTGCACAAGGCTGTGCACGCCGTCCGGTCGACCGGCCCTTGGTGCGGTCGACCGTGCGGTCGGCCGTCCTGGCCTGTCAGCCACTGTTCTGGGTCAGAAAAGCACTTGTTAAAAATATTTTAATAAATCTAATAAAACTTGTAAAAATCTCCAAAAATAGTTTTATCATTTTGCATTGATATATAAACATGTGATAAACATTTTAACTCAAATATCAAGCATATGAAACTATTTTTGTGTTTAAACATTTTACCAAAAATCAAAACTTGTATTTTATCAAACTTGAATTTTTCATTACATGAATAGGAAAGTCAAAATAAGTTTGCATAGGAAGTTTAAGCATGTATGTATATAGAGCACATCTAATATACATAAAAACCAAGTAAACTTGTTTTGATCAATTATTCATGAAAACCAAATTCAAAACATAAAACTTGTGTGTTTTGTGCACTTGAGCATATCAACTATTCTTATCTTTACTAATAGATCTAAAACACACTAAACTAGGATACCTAAGTGTTCTTGACGATCTTCCATCTTCAAGTCGACTCGATCCCAAACCGTGATCCAACGAGCATGGCTAAGTGTGATCTTGATGTTAGGGCTCGGGAATCACCAAGTGAAGGCTTCCAAACTCCTCTTTTTGAAGCAATCACCAACTAATATCTTGATCAATGATCTGTAACTAAAATCACAAGATAATTAGTAAACATAACTACATGAGTTAATCATCATCAAAACTAGAGAGGAAGGCCTCCGGGCCAAGAATATATTGAATATTAATTTTCTTATCATTTTCAAGCTCTTGGCTGAATGAGAAGAACTTTTGATGTGTCTTTTCTTCATTTTAGTGACGCATGCAACATTGTCTTCAAATAGTATTGTTAGATCTCTATTGATTGGTAAATCACAAGTTGCTTGAATGTGTTGAGTCATAGATCTCAGTCATGCACATTCTCGACTTGCTTCATAGAGCGCAATAACTTCAGCATGATAAGAAAAGTGACAACAAGTGTCTGCTTTTGTGAATACCAAGACATCAATATACCTCTACATGTAAACACATAACCTGTTTGAGATTTGATTTTATGTGGATCTGATAGGTAGCCTGTATCTGTATAGCCAATCATTCCTTTTTTTATTTTTCTGAATTAAAACAAACCCAAATTAGTTATTCCTCTAAGATAACGAAATACATACTAAATTCCAATAGGCTCCAAGACGCAGGGAGCGGTGGTACCTTAATAGTAATTGCTCAAGATACATGGCATGGAATATCAAATACTTTAAAACTCTATTAAGGTACCATAACGGTGACACCATCACCTTCGGAGATGACTCTAAGAGCAAAATTATTGGTATAAGTAATATCTAGATTGACTCTTCTCCTTAGTTGAGGATATTGTTTTGGTAGATGACATCATATATAATCTATTAAGTATTAGTCAATTATGCGACAAAGGCTTGAATTTATTTCTAATGACTCTACTTGTGATATTTTAAATAAGAAAAATGAATTCTTGTGTTCTTTTCGGCTTTTGTGAAAATAATGTTTACATGATTGGCATGTTGAATTACAATGCAATGCCACTTGTTTGAATGCTTTTTATGAAGAATTTTGGTTATGGTATAGGAGACTAGGTCATATTTCATTTAATCATCTATCCCGAATTAATTCTAAAGAATCGGTGAAAGATATTCCTAGTTTGAAATTTGAAAAGGACTGCATTTACAATGCGTGCCAACTTGAAAAATAGACCAAGTTTTCTTTCAAAATAATCAAAGATATCAAGACATGAAGACCTCAAGAGTTGAAACATATAGATTTGTTTGGTCCAACTAAAATCAAAAGTCTTAGTGAAAACCGTTTTATTTTTATTTTATTTTAGACTTTTCGAGATTTACATGGGTTTTTTTTTAGAACATAAAGATGAAGTTTTTTTACGATTCAATGTTTTTAGAAAAAGAGTTGAAAAAGAATTTTTTTTTATTTTGCGCATTAGGAGTGATAAAAGTGGTGAGTTTATCAAAGATTTATTTATCACTTATTGTGAGAAAAATGAAATCAAACATGAGTTGTCATCTCCTACAACTCTTCAACTAAATAGAGTCGTTGAAAGAAAGAATTATACTCTTCAAGAATAGGTAGGACCATAATTAGTAAATATGAATTCCCTCAATATCTATGGGCCGAGACCACAAACACTTCATATTACATTGAGAATAGAATTTATTTTTGCAAAAATGCTTCTAAAATCTTTTTGAGATTTAGTATTTGAGAAAAACAAATGTTTCATATTTTTGCAAAAATCCTTTTGAGATTTACTATATGAATGAATAAGTCTCTCTCTTATTTTCAACTTGCACCATACTTGAATAGTAATGGTAAGGAGTAAAGGTAAGGGTATGGTGGGTATGGTGGGTGGATGAAAGGTGTAGAGTTGAGATGGGTGTGAGAGATTTGATGAACGCATGGCACACACCAATAGTTTTGGGTTGATTTTAAAAGAGAGAGGAATAAGAAAAATCTCTCATTTTATACGCGCGCGCGCGCACTCTCTCTCTCTCTCTCTCTCTCTCTCTCTCCCCACATTCTCACTCTCTTTCACCCCCCTCCTCTTATTGTCGCCCCCCCAGCCAGCCACCGGGCTCCCCCCAACCAACCACCGGCCACTCCATATCTTTTCTTACATGCATAAACACTCTCTCTCACTCTCTCTCTTTCAAATTTCCCTTGGATTTAACCTTAAACCCTAGTTTTAACCTCTAGACACCTCTCAGTTTGGAGAGGAAGAAAATCAATATTTTTTTTTTGAAGGAGATTAGCTTTTACACACAAGTTTAATGGGGATTTGCATCTGAGAGTGTTCTTTGCTAATTATCAAGGATCTTGTGGAGTCAGCGAGCCTAGTGGAGAAATTGGTGAACCCCCTTTGAAGGTAAGTAAAACTTTTAAACCCTAAAACTATATGGTGATGGTTGAAAATGAGACTGTTAAAATGTGCTTAAAATTTTGATCATTGTTAATAGAAGAAACCCATATTTTATAGTTAAACAAAATGAAATGTTAAATTGTATTTGAAATAAATCAAGAGGGAAACAGTCTCTTGTATTTATAAGTTTGCATGTGATTGCTAGTTCTACAAGTATGTAACTAAATTTGAGAATTGCATGCATGTTGTCATGTGAATGAGATGTTAATAGGATTTGTCTGTGGCATGTGAATATGGTAAATATGCAAGTTGGTGATGCTCTTTTATGATAAAAAATATTGTATGCTCATAGTTATTACAAGTTTTAACATGCATTCATAATAGAAATTCGAGAATACTACATGTTATTATTATTACAATTTACTAAAGATCAAACCATTAATGTATAGAAATATTGGGTGTTGTGCAATTCATGATGTCTTGATGTTTATTGGAGAAAGAGACCAGGTGGAACTGGTGAGTACGAAGATGAGGCAAATTGTGTTTTATTAGAAAAAGGGACCGGGTGGAACCAGTGGGTGCGAAGATGATGCTAATTTTTTTTTTAAATTTTAACAAAATGTGAAAATCACGAAATTTTGTGCATGTGTGTAAATAAATTTTGGAATGTTTGTCACATGCATTGTGATATTTGATTATTTTACTCAATCTTGACAATCATGCGTGTTTAAACATATAAATACATATGCACATGTGAGTGTTTTTATTGTTCGGGTTTAATTGTTTTACTTTCTGGGCCATGGAGCTCACCATGTTTGTTAATCTGCCTTTTCGGACTAAATAAAGGTAAAGGCCCCGCATAAGATTCAAGGTGGTTTATCATAAAGAAAGGAGACTTACTTGTTTAAAGTAGAATTTTCTTTTGAGACGTTTCCTTTATATGTTATATTAAAATTTTGGAACTCAATATATATAAGTTGTGTACTAGTGCAAGTTATGGATTAATAAACATGGATTTGGGGAAGTATGTTTCTGTTGAATAAAGTTTGATTTTGACTCCAGTTCTTGGAATAGAAGATGGGGTGTCTGTGTGTGTGTTTTTGTTTAGTAGAAGTAGGGATGAGCAGAGTTCGGTTAAAACCGAAAAAAACCGCCCAAAAACTGAAAATCGAAACCAATCCAAACCGAACCGCGTAAATTCGGTCGGGTTTCGGTATCGAGTTCCAAAACCTGAACCAAACCGAATTAACCGAGCCAAATTAAACCAGCACAGTTTTGCGCCAATACAAGCAACATTCATGATTTTACAATGATTTTGATGTATGTCATGTCATGCATGCTTGTGTTTATATCATGAGTATATAGTTCTAACTTTTCAGTATCATTAAAATGCTTGAATTAGTGAAACATTTCAAGCAATAATTTCATGAGATGTTCACATTTTTGTGTAATATTAAGGTTATTGTTTACATATCACTTATATATTTTTTTAAATATTCTGTTATATGCAATAGAGTAATATGCATCTCTTTTAAATATCCAATGTAGATATATTCTAAATCTTTTCTTAAATCATTTTTAAACTTTTATGTTCGTCTAAGTTTTGAAAGCTAGTTTATTTTTTAAATCAGTGTTCGCATGAGAAAAATATTGATCACGGGAAATAGATTCATAATCAAGTTAGATTTGACGAGAAGGTGCGAAAGTTGAGATGGGAAGTTCGACGGCGATGTGATCCCCCGAATTAACAGAACCGAACCGATCCAAGTCAGTTCGGTTCGGTTCATGACCTTGTTCGGTTCGGTTCGATTTTGTCAAAATTTGTAAAACTCGAACCGAACCAACCGATGCTCACCCCTAAGTAGAAGAGCGGATTGTTGAGGCAGAATATTTAAAATTATATCAGTAGGTTGATATTGACTGTAAATTTTTATTATTGTTATGAGGTAAATTCCTTTTTATAAAAGAGATGCTTTCAAAAGTCTGTGATTTTTTAGATGATTAAGAAAATTTTAGATATGATTAAGGTTAATTAGTGATTTAAAACTGGGACCATTACACGCTGCATAGAGAGAATATATACTCTTGTAATCTTATGGGATTTAAGGGGAAGACGAATTCTCTTATGAGAATCAAGGAGAAGGTTAGATCTCTTGTATCAAGTCTATTAATAAAACCCTCATAAGGTTTTTCTCCGTAGACGTAGGCCAAGTTTGAGCCAAATCACGTTAAATCTTCTTGTCATTGTTATTAATCTTTTGTCTTATTATTTCTAATTTGCTCTACAATAGTTTTCTTTTTTACAAGTATAGTCATATTGTCACATTCTGAAACGTCGATCTCGAGAACAACAATTAGTATCAAATCATATTAATTACGCCTAACAATTGTAATTTACTTTCGAGTGTCCATACCCTTTTCTAAATAATCCATGTAACCGAAGTTCTCAAAGAAGCACCACATCACTCCAGATGAGTCTTCTCTCATTACAGCTCTCCTTGAAGATGACGTTACTCTGGATGAGAGTGTTCGAAGCTTAGCAAGCCCCTACTGTAACT
This sequence comes from Agave tequilana, assembly GCA_038442645.1. NCBI lineage: Eukaryota > Viridiplantae > Streptophyta > Magnoliopsida > Asparagales > Asparagaceae > Agave > Agave tequilana. The sequence continues at coordinate 89,965 of JAVJIF010014793.1, forward strand.
CCCACACAATTCTCACCTTTTGTGAGATTTTCTTGTTTTATTGTTATTATTTTCTTTTTCTCATGACCCTTAAAAAAAAAAAAATGCCTTCCTGTCCTTCTCACATGTGTAACCTAATCAGATATGGATTAGGTATATGTTTTATCATATTCATACCCGGAATTATATGCTGGTTTTGGGTATGAACAATTTTTGAAAAGAAAATCTAATATTCCTATCTATAATGAAAATAAATATGGAAAAGAATCTGCAGATAAATATAATATTGACCATATTCAATGCAGATGGACACAGATACAAATTAAAGTAGATACATATTGAAACTCATGGTGGTGATCGTCTTGAGAAGAAGAATAGTCGTGTGCTATGAGAAAGAGGAAAGCACAAAATCACAAGACTCACAATAGAAAAATGCGGCTTGCAAATTCTCAATTTATACATTGGACTTGGGCTCCCAAATTGGCAGGGCTAATGGATTACATAGGCATTCAAAGCATGGGTGAGACTGTAGTACAAAGTTGTTATAGCTGTATTATCTTCGACATATACTGAATACAAATCTGAATTTTGATTTCATGCTTTTATGAATCTATATCTAGGAAAAGTCCAATTTCTATATCTTGATTGAAATTCGTATCTAAATGAATACTTTATGTTAAAACCTATATTCGCATAAAAATTGTAAATGTGTGAACTTCAAAATGTTGTATTTAGGTGTTGTGGACTTTGTGTACTGTAAATTATTCTAAATAACATATGTTTGCTCATATATATTATCTTAAAACGAACGAGTTAGCCCTACTGTTGCTGCTTGTCTATAGAAATCTATAAGATATATTTACGTGAAGCAATTCAAAAAAAAAAGACAATTTAAAGTGTAAATATCAAAGGCTAATGATGCAAATGGGGTGTGCATAATGAGGACACGTTCACAGGACAATGACACAAAAAGCAACCAGCTCAACTTTACTTTTAAATCAGGCAAAGAGAGTACTAAACAAACATCCAGACGCAGATTAATTAACATAATCAGTAATTAACCTAATAATTATTAATCTTTAGACAGCTATACAAAATGCTCCTATCAAGCTAGCTAGCTATATCCTCCACCAATCACTCCACAAACACTTATTCCCTTGCACCCCATCTCCCTCATGATTGCCCCTTGTCAACCGTGCGGGCATCAAAATCATGCCATCACGGGCTCCAGAGTTTTGAGTTGTGATTAGTTTGCAAACAAAATGCCTGAACTCGAAATCGGCAGCAAAAAGGAGAATCAATCACAGTATACAATTCCTCACTTTGTCCATCTTCGGCTCTTGATCAATTTGTCACCTCCCAAGTGTCACAGAGACAAGCTTAGGAGAATAATCCGTTGGTGGGAGCACATGTTGGCTTTGTTTACATCCACTTCGAACTCCTCCCCATGCGTTATAGCCTCCTACTGTCCGGTCATCGGAGTACGGGCACCACACGGTTCATGAATCTTTATTATGATCTCGCAGCTTGTTTCTTAGCGTCTACATGACAAGATTTGGAGAATATGTGATATGGTCACTGTCGATTTAGGCCGTCGATTTGGTGCACTTGTCGTGGGATCGAGACGGACAGGTGGGCTCGGGGACGAGAGCACGATCCGTAGATTCTTGATGGCTGTCGGAGGATCGTCGATCGTGGTTGGGTTTGGATCAGTCTGGCTAACATCCAATTGTCTCATTGTTTGTTCTCATTAGCATACATGTAACTTGCTCAAAGTAGCTGCATGCACATAAGATAAAACATGAAAGTGAGAAGATGGATATTATATGGTACAGTGAGAGAGAGAGAGAGAGATGCAGGTACATTTTGGACGGCGGAACAACGAAGCCAGAGCTGTAGAATCTCTCTCGGGCATCGTTTTTCTTTTGATCTTTTGAATTATTTTATTTTATTTGGCTAAAAAACATACGATTCTTTTTTTTTTTTATCCCTTGATTGGCGCGTACCCAGCTCACTCTTTAGAACCTAATTCACAAAGTGTCAACTGCTGATCGAGTGTTTGTAACTTGGACAGTTAGCAAGTTCTACTTCTTTATGTTCGTAAAAAGTTGTACTTCATTAGCTTGTTTATTTCAATGATCATGCTGAATTGGTTCACTTTATCCAATGATCCAATTGATTGATCCCACAGTCTCCAGTTAATTAAGGCTCCTCAAATGGGAATCTGAATTTAGGGCAGACGTGTCACCGCAAGCGTGCTTAGCTCGCATATATCATTAATTAATATAAATATACTCCGACAGAATTATAAACACACTGTTGCATGCACCCCACAATCCAAAGTAACGACAAGATCCTCTAATTTCTGTAATTACAACCCAAACCTGGGGATAATTACAAACTTTCCCTTTTATAAAGTCTCTGCCCCTCCAGCTCACTCCCCCCTCTTCCCTCACTCCTGAGAAACAACAGCCGATATGGGACTAAAAACAGCCAAACACAGCAACATCCGTCACATAGCATGGCTGCATCAGTTGCTCCACAGGTGGAAGATACGCTCCGTGTTCTCGCAGTCGTCCTCCACGCCTCCGGACGTGCCGAAGGGACACGTGGCGGTGTGCGTGGGGAGGAGCTCCCGGAGGTACGTTGTCCGCGCGGCTCACCTGAACCACCCGGTGTTCCGGCAGCTGCTGGAGCGGGCCGAGGAGGAGTACGGGTTCGACAATGCGGGCCCACTCTCCATCCCCTGCGACGAGTCCGACTTCGAGCAGATTTTGCATCACATCATCTCATCATCATCGTCATCATCGTCATCGTCAAAGGTTACGAATCTTGAGGATTCATCTTGTTGCTGCTGCCACGTGTCGATTCGGAGAGCACTGCAGGGCGAAGCTCTGCCGCTGCTCCGGGGATTCGCCGAGAAGTCGGTGTGGTGAACCGCGGTGCGGGATAACTGCACAAATTACACCAATAAAACAGGGGTATTCCGTAAACTGGGATTATCCTTTCTTTTAATTTTTTTTTAGTTTTAGTTATCCTGTTAATTTGTGAATTGGGAAGTCGGCTGATTTTTTGAAATTGGTTGGTTCTGTAAATTTGTAAGGATGAAGATGGTAAAAAAAGTTCCATTTAATTGCTTATCAATATTTATTAATCGTAGATTGATAGAATTTTCTATGAAAATAAAAATTAAAAATGCTCAGGTGCTTTCTTACAGCTCAGAAAGAACCATTTTAATTGACTGTCAGTTGAAGACTTTTACCTCTGAGAAAACGAAAAGAATAAGAAAAAGGTGAAACAAATGCCTTCAAAATTCAGAAAATATAGATATAATTTGGCAAAAAGAGGTTAATGGGCTCGTACACGGATCTTGGGTCTTGGGTACGCCAGATTTGCTAGACCAGAGGTTTTCTCTGGGCCTTCAACAGAGGTCTTCAAGGACAGCCTTGTCGTGTTTGGAAAGGATGAACCTCATTTTGAAGAATTGATCAAGAAAGTCTGAGCCTTGTTCTGGGCATTTATACGAAGAGTTGGCTGAAGAATGGATGGACCTAGATGCGGACAGACGAGAGTAGCTTAAATTTCTACTGATCGACAATTGGGCCGACGAGATTTTTTTTAGTCGCATATGCAGAAGGGTAATGCTATGAGAGAGAGAATGCGATGGTGGAACTCTATGCAGTACTCGAAGACATGGAGTGAGAATGAAGGAGAGCATACCTGAGGATGCATCAGCAGGAGGTTAGAGTAAGGTGGACGGTTTACGTCAGAGGAGAGTATTGAGAGTATGACGGTTCAGGTTGGTGAGAACTCAACAACGTTTGTAAGGTCGCGTAAGCGCCTGGATGCAATGCGAAAACATCGTCAAGATGTTTGAAAGTATGGTGACTTATTGTTGGAGTTTTTTCTTTTTCTGGTGAAACAATTTTGTATATTTACATCTTTGTATTATTTCGTTAAATTCTTGTAATAAAATGTCACGATCTTTTTCTCAAAAAAAAAAAAACACTAACCAGTTCATGTTTTGCATGTTATCTGAAAACAAATTTAAATGAATCAGTAACATATAATTTGTTGACGCATTGTTCATTATTTGCAGAAAATTCGCCCATGAATCACACGGATACTTTAAAACTTTAATGATTCGGACTCAAGGTTGAAATTAACAGTCTAGAAGTAGGTTCCAATTAGGAGCAACAATGACAATGAATACCTAATCTGAATTTGACCCAATTTTTTAGATTTGAATCTTAAAAAACCACGTCAGTGGAACGTGTTCAGCATCTCAATTTAGTGGTTTTCTGTTTTTGCTGGTCAGATATAATTAAGATACGTTTAAATGGTTGCTAGATTCTAAAATTTAGAATACATAACCGAGTTGATATTGTTTGTATATAACGTGAATTTTGTCAGGCTACTAGACGCATTGATTGAAATATTCCATTATTAATTTATCTGTCAACTTTTCTAAAAATCAGAGGTAATCTAATTTGATATTGACAATTTTACAGATAAAATATTAAGATCACATACCCAATTTCCTTTGTTTCTCATGTCTTCTTTTTCTATTTCTTATTTCAAATCTTATTTTCAGGAAAGCCCGACTCGTTAGTAAAGAAGTGTGAATGAATTGTGGAGAGCCTCAGGTTCAAGTCAGATCATGACCTATGTATTAAAAAAAATGAATAGGTATTCTAAATTCTTCTCATGTGAATTTGTTTCAATCTAAGTCAACTCAAAACCATTCAAATTTTCTTTTTCATTTGAACACGGTAGTTTGTTTGCTACAAGAGAAGTATCTAAAGTCTCTTCAACTGCTTTGATGTAGTTCAAGAGTTTTGAGATACCTCAATGGTCATTCCATGCATTAACTTGTTTGCACCAAAGTTTTTAAAATCCTAAAGTGCTTTTAGAACTTCATTTGTTTGCTTTTAACATTAAAATGTCCTTGAAGCAAATTTTCGCTAGTTGAATGATTTAATTTTCAAAAATTAAAGGAAAAAACTAAATAAAAAATTGTTTAATCCACATCCATATTTATGCATCTTAAAGTGTATTTTGATTTGAATACAATTTCTGAGGTAGTCTTAGGGCGTGTTTGTTTCGCCGCAAAACGCAAGTTGTAAAACTTCTTTTCCATTTTCCATTGTTTGTTTCGCTGAAAAACAAGTTGCAAAATGCAACTCTTCTTTTCCCACTTGCAGTTGCTACAGTTAAATTTGTGGTCATATAAATCTCACTTTTACACTCATATTTTCTCACTTGCAGTTGCTACAGTTAAATTTGTGGTCATGTAACTCTCACTTGTAGTACACTTACAGTTCAAAATAATTACTTGATAATCAATATATAATTTAATATTATTAAATATTTAATATTTTAAATAGTGTTCAATTTCTTATTTAATTATTTTATATTTTTAATCTTTAATTTTTTATTGTTTTTAATATTGTTTTAATATTAATATTTACTATTTTAATTTAATTTTTATTTAATACTTTATTATTTTATTAATACTTATTCCATTTTTTATTATTTTATTTAGAGTTAATATTTTATTAAAATAACAATATTATACTTTACTATATATTTAATTATTTATTTTTTATATAAAAAATTAATTTTTTAATATTATAATATATTTTATTATTATATTAATATTTTATTATGTTAATACTGTAATAATAATTCAGTATAATAATACTATAATGATAATTTATTATTAAATTATAATTATATTTTACTTTGTTAATTTTATATTCCTATAATATTACAATACTATTATAATAAAATTATATTATAATAAATTTTCAAGTATTTTTAATATTATAATATTATAACTATATTTTATTATTTTTGTAAGATTTTAATATTTATATTTTATTAGTGTTCTTAAAATTTATTATGTTCTTTAGATTTCTTAAAATTTTATATTATTTATTTAATTAATATTTTAATAATATTTTACTGTTTATACTAATATTTTATTAATATTATTGTTATAAATAAAATATTAAGATTATTAATTTTTTTATCTCAAGTTTATTAATACAATTTAATTTGCAATAGTAGATTTAATTTAATAGTATTTATAATATTTAAATCACTGCTACAGTTAATTTTGTGGTCAACTTTTTTACTTACACTTTTACATTACCAATCAAACAACGTAAAACACAATATACTTTACCATTTACACTTTCACTTTATCAACCAAACACCGTAAAACACAATATTCTTTTCCATTTACACTTCACTTTATCAACCAAACACCGTAAAACATAATATATTTTCTCTGCTACAGTTCACTTTTTCCATTCTCATTTTACGACTTACGACTTGCGACGTTTTGCAACGAAACAAACAGGCCCTTAGATAACGCATGTCACATCTATTTAAGATTTACGGAAGTCCTTTTAGGATCTTCCGGATTCCTTTTCTATGTGAAACAAACAAATAAAGAGCTCGAAAAGGAGTCACTTCAAGAACTTATGGATTTCTTTCAGTAAACAGACAGAACCTATATGTAGAGACTCTAGAGAGTCTAAACCTCTCTTACCCAGAAACCGATCCTTTTAGAAAACCCATTCATCCCCGAATTTGCCCAGGTTTAGCCCCTGGCTAGGTTGGGGCGCAAGCAAAAGGGGGTCCAACCCCTTACCGAACCAGATCCAGTTCAAATATCTCACTACTTTCGAAGGGAAAATGATGAGATTGCCCTCCATGCACTAGTACATATTTGTTTTCATATCGTTTTTTTCATGTTGGTTGCCTTTCCCTCCGACTTGAATAAAAAAGCAATGACAGTTTTGAAAATAAATTGAGTATATGTTTGAGTCAGTTTTTTTCGAAAAAATAAACGACATTCCATGTCGGCTCTGTACAAAACAGATGTGAAATAATGGATACAGAACTGACGTGAAATATATAATAATGTTGGTTCTATTTAGAACTAACATTATATATTATTTCAAAAGCGTCTCTGCACTCTCCCGAATAACCAATCCCGAACTCTCTCTCTCTCTCTCTCTCTCTCTCTCTCTCGCCTCATGTCGAGCCCCCCTCTCTCGCTGCTCTCATCTCTCTCTCTCTCTCTCTCTCTCTCTCTCTCTCTCTCTCCCCTCTCTCACCCTCGATCCGCTCAAGTGCCCTCGTCGCTCTCATGCCCTCGTCGCTCAACACCACCTGTCGCGTTGTCAGAACAGACGTGAAATAATGGATACAGAATAGACGTGGAATAGCACGTCGATTGGATAAAAAAGTCCACGTCGGAATTCTTTCACGCCGGTTTTGTACAGAACGACGTGAAATATATAATAATGTTGGTTCTATTTAGAACTGACATTATATATTATTTCGAAAAGCGTGTCTGCACCCTCCCAGATAACCAACTCCCTCTCCCCCCACGCTCCCTCTCCCTCTCCCCCTCCCCCTCCCTTCCTCCCTCCCTCCCTCCTTCCCTCTCTCTCACTCTCTCATGTTGAGCTCTTCTCTCTCGCTACTCTTGTCTCTTTCTCATCTCTCTCTCCCCCCCTCTCTCGCCCCCGATCTGCTCAAGTCCCTCGTCGCTCTCGTGCCCTCGTCGCTCAACGCCACCTGTCGCGCTGCCAGACCCAGCCGACCACCTTCTCCTCTTCCTCCCTCTCTGACTCTCCCATTGAGCCATCATCTTCGCACACGACAATGCCAATCCTCACAATTGCTACGAAACCACAAGCGCCACCACCTCGCCTCTGCCTCCGTTGCAAAATGCCAGCGCCTCCTCTTCTTTCTGTAAGGACTTGGGGCACCATCCCAAAAGACTAACCTTTTAGGTGTAGTAGCTCAAATCTTTATATACCAAAGAGCATCCCCATGTCTAGTTGATGTGGGACTATTTGTTTGACCCTAAATCTCGACAATCCCCTCTCGAATTAAGATTCTCCCTGTAAACTCATCTTCACACCTAGAAGACAAATTCACTAAGAGATTTTCTTCACCGCGTTTCAGCATACGCCTTACGTGAAGCATAATTTGCAGCTTATTATTCCTCTTCACCGCGTTTGTAGGCACTGTTGTCAATCTCGAGATCCCAACTTAGTTTTACAAGGACTTTATTGCGCCTTTTTGCGCCCAGGAATTGAGCAAGTTTTACCCCCCCAGACAAAGAGTCTAGGCCTCCCTGCAAGCCGATCTTCCTCACTCCTCATCCGAGAAGATCATAATGCTCAATCGAGGTCACTCTTCTTCATTGCGTTGGAGAGCAACACGTCTTACATGAAGCACCTGGAGCGTGATTACCTCCCTCGAGAGCTCAATCTAGATCCAGCTTAACAGGGGCTCACTACGCCTTTCGTTGCGCCCTGGGGGATCGAATATCACCCACACATACGACTAAGTTCGGGGCATGGCTTTGATACCATTTGTAAGGAGTCGGGGCATCATCCCAAAAGACTAATGTTTTAAGTGGAGTAGCCTAAATCCTTATATACGCAAGACCATCCCCATGTCTAGCCGATGTGGGACTATTTGTTCGACCCTAAATCCCAACACTTCCTCTCCTGACGCATCTGACAACAACTCCTCTTCGCCTCGCCATCTCAGATCTCACCGTCACCAGACTCCTCTCACTGGTTCTCATTGTCGTTGTCAGCCATCTTCATTGTAGTGTGTGAATCCCATTGTTCCAATGTATCTTGACCTCCTAATTGTATGAGTGATTCTATTTGTGGGTTTTTGTCCTATATTTTATTTTTGATATTAGACCATAACCTAACTTGAACATGGGGCTCTCTACAATCCACTTAGATCGTTTTAATTAGTCACCCACGAAGTTACTCACTATAAATCCACTTTCATCAAAATAGATGTCCCAGACTTGAGCCTGGGACTCCCTACGATCCACACTGAATATCCTGCACACATTATTCTCTCAGGGCACTTGTATGCTTGGTGGGTGATTAATTAAAGGAGAGGAGGTATATGCTTGGTGGGTGATTATATAAAGGAGGAGAGGTGGGATGTGTGAGCAAGAAAAAGGAGGCGGCGAGGTGTGTTTTGATGGTCTAAAAAAAATTAAGTTATTAATCAAGCCATTAATCACTAAGAGATAAGATACCTCTTGTTTATTAGTTAAATTTCTTTTATTTATAATTCCATGTAAATCCTAATTTATACACACACATACACATATATATACACATATAATTAAAGAAAATTGTCGTGATGACTGCTTGAGCTATTGGAAAAATCGCGAATTGTGAGTAAGTAAAGTTTCTCTCTTGATCTCGCTTGATTTTCGTGGTTAGACTTTAATAATTTTATTTTCCGTATCCTATTGTAAACTTGTTAAGCATAGTGTTAATTATGTAATCTTGCTAATTATGGTGTTAATTATGGTGTGAACTTGGTGATCTTATTAATTGTGATGTCAGAAAAACCCTAAGCTAGTTTCACAATCTATATTCCCAAAAGTTGATCTTATTAAATTAACTAGTTTTTAAACCTGTATTATGCCAGCCAGAGACACTGGCAGTCGACGGGGCCTCAAAGGATTAGAGATATGCTTCAAATCATCCCAAGGACCTCATCAGAGGTGATGTATCCAAGGGGGGTAAATACTAGATCCAAACTCCATGACTTATGTGATCATTTTGCTTTTATTTCACATATTGAGCCCAAGAACATCCTCGAAGTCGAGGCCGACTTATATTAGTTACTTGCTATGTAAGAAGAGCTTAATCAATTTAAGCGCAATCAAGTTTGGAATTTTATTCTTAGTCCCCATAATAGACCAACCATTGATACTAAATGGATCTTTAAGAACAAGTTGGAAGAATCGGGTAATGCTGTTAAGGAGCTAGGTTAGTGGCCCAAATTATACCCAAATCGAAGGTATCGATTTTAAGAAAACCTTTGCACCCGTAGCACGGTTTGAAGCCATACAGATGACACCTGCCTTTGCTTCATTTAAAGATTTTAAACCTTTTCAAATGGATGTGAAAAGTACATTTTTAAATGGTTTTATTGAAGAGGAGGTGTAGGATCATCAAACCGCCCGGGTTTGTTGATCTTACACATCCAGATTTTATTTTCAAACTTGATAAAGCTTTATATGGTTTAAAACAAGCTCCAAGAGCTTGGTATGAAAGACATTCTAACTTTTCTTATTTCAAATGATTTTATTCAAGGTAAAGTTGACACCACTTTATTTACAAAGCATGTAGATAGTAACATCCTAATTGTTCAAATTTATGTTGATGATATTATTTTGAATTCACTTATGAAACGCTTTGTAAAGACTTTGAATCCTACATGAAGAAAGAGTTTGAGATGTCTATGATGGGAGAGCTAAACTACTTCCTTGGACTCCAAATCAAGCAAAGGAGTGATGAGATTTTTATAAATCAAGCCAAGTATACAAGAGAACTTATTAAGAGATTTGGGCTTGAAGGTGCAAAGCTAAGTAAGACTCTCATGGCCACTACAATAAAGCTTGACAAGGATGAACAAGATATAAATTTAGATATTAAACTTTATAAAATTATAATTGGTAGTTTACTTTATTTGATGACTAGCAAGCAGGATATCATGTTTAGTGTGTGTCTATGTGTTAGATTTCAATCTTGTCCTAAAGAGTCTCAGTTAATTGCTGTAAAACACATTATTAGATATCTTAAGAGCACTATTGGAATGAGCTTGTGGTATCTGAAGATCGGACAATTTTTCATGACGAGTTATTCGGATGCCGACTATGTCGGTTGTAGAGTGGATAGGAAGAACACTAGTGGAACTTGTCAATTTCTAAGTAATTGTCTAATTTCATGGTCTTCTAAGAAATAAAATTTTGTAGCATTCTCAACCGCGAGGCGGAGTATGTTGCGGCCGGGGCTTGTTGTGCACAAGCCCTTTGGATGAAATATACTCTCCTTTACTATATTAAAATATTTTGTGATAACACTAGTACTATTCATATGACCAAAAATGTAAATCAACATAGTAAGACCAATCACATAGATATTCAATATCTCTTTCTTAGAGATTACCTTGAGAAAAGAGATATTGAAATTGATTATGTTTCTACCAATTTTTAACTTATGGACATTTTTACAAAACCACTAGATTATAATATATTTTCATTCATATGTGATGAGTTAAATATTTGCACTATGGATTCATGAGTTTTTGATATTGTTTCGTGTATTTTATATGGTTTCATGTCCCTTTAACTTACTATACATATGTTTTTCAAATTAGTTTCTCTTTTATATTGGTATCTTTTTTCCTTTTTGATGCATGGCAAAAAAGGGGAGTGATATTTGAGTTATTAAGTTTGTTTTTGAGTTTCGAGTTTCTTACTTTGGTATTGAACTTCATATTTGTCCATTTCAATGACCATTTTTATATTTAATGCCATGATTCATTGTTTTTCATCCATTGCATAATATTTTTTGAGGAAGAAGGATTGAAAGAATGGTAGGCTATATATGCATATTATTCTAAACTGGTATCATCTTTATATGGATATATGTGTGACTTGCTTATATTGTCAAATCTATTTAAAGTCATAATATTTTTGTACTTGATAGATAGCATAACTTGAGGAGGAGCTTTTCCAAGCTCTTTCCTATCTTTTATTTTAAATAACTCAAATGTTTTGCCATCATCAAAAAGAGGGAGATTATTGACTCAAGGTTACAATCACTTAGTTTATGGTTTTGATGATAACAAAACATATATGGTTATTTAGTACTAATCAAGTTCAAGTGTTTAAGTATATTTCAGGATTCTAAGGATTCAAGGAATTTTCTTCCTCTAAAGGAAGGAGTTGAAAACTCAAGAAGATTCAAGTACGGAATTAAAGCTCAAAGCACTCGACGTCGCTAATGGAGAAGCCTGGTTGAAAATCTTGTAGTCACCTAGAGCTTTATAAGATATTAGTTTGTTAAAGTGTAGAATATAGTTGTGATGCCCAAAAAGTTATACACATAAAACACACGATTTCGCAAAATACAAGTTATGATAGTATTGGTATTTTGCATGTTTGGTTTAATACATGTCTCATAATTTTCCTAAAATTTTCTAACAAGTTTAGAACATATATTTCATCACCTATACATTGCGACATTACCTATAAACGAATAAAAAATATTTCTAAAAATATTTGAAACTCATAAGTTTTCATAAAAACTATTTCAGGCCAAGTCGGTCGACCGTACGGTCGACCGATGCCTATGGCAGGCTAAAACAGTCAACTGCACGGTCGACGAGCCTTTGGCCAAGGGGCGTGCACATTGTCAGTTGACCCGTCGACCGACCGAAAGACCTTAACTCTCGGTTTGGGTCGGTTGACCGACCTTTTATTTTTTTCATTTTTGAACTGCCGAGCGGTCGACTGGTCGGTCAACCGGAGCCAATGACTATTTTCTAGATGTGTTGTCAGTCGACCGGCCCTGCCAGATGTCCTAAAGGGTAGTTTTTAGATCTGTTTTGTTTTTAGTGGATTCCAAACTGGCATTTTTTGGTTTTCATGTGTCTAAACACACCTTAAATGACCTAGTATGATTAATAAATGATATTTATTCATTGCCTATATATATATGGGTCATTGGTTTTGATTTTTGCATAAGAAGATAACACAAGTTTTCAAGTTTGTTTCAAAAGAGAAAAGTTTTTTTACCTTCCAATTTTCAAGTTCTTTCTTTTCAAAGTTATTTTCAGTTGGTTTTAAAGCTCTTAAATTCTTTCTAACTGATTTTTTCTCTCACTTGACTTCTTAAGCTACACTTCATATTCTATTCTATAGGAAGTTGTAAGAGAAAGTGTTTGTGATCATGTTGGATCACCAAGAGCTTTGTAACCTCAATTGGTTTTGTGCTACCTCTTATGTATAGGGTTGAGTTGGTGGAGTTATGTATTCCGTTCTTGTGTAGGCCAAATTGTAATTCCTTTGTGTAAGGTTCCTTTGTGGAAGATCCCTTAGAGGATAGTGAAATCCTTTATAGTGGTGAAAGCGGGGACGTAGAGTGGTGGATCGAACCTCGAACAAATCTTTTGTGTTTGCGGTTGCTTGTGTCTTACTCTCTATTGGTTTCTACTTTTCATACTTGTGTGCTTGTTCTTCTTGCCTTTATCATTTCTTGCATTTCATCCATCACTTTCATTATCTGTCTATACTGATCTCAATAAGGAGGCAATTGAGCACCACAACTCATAATCTAGAGGAATCAAAGAGGAGAAATTCTAGAGCCCTTCACGAGAAATTCGGCTTCAATCCTTATTTTGAGTCACCGCGCATCATTCATCATAAGTAGTTTTTAAATTGCATTTGATTAGCATAACACATATTCACCCCCTCTAGGTGTATTTTAGAAAATGCGGTCCATCATTTTATATCCCAACTTAGTCTTCTTAGGTAGTGGCATTGGTACCTTTGCAAGACACCCTCATATTTTGAGGTTACGATAAGAAGGGGACCTTCTATGTCACAACTCAAATAGAATAAAACCAAGTTTCTTGTGGAGTACCCTGATTTACAGTTAATAGAGCTTCCCCCATAAGTTCCACGGTGTTCCAGAAATTATGAGCATGAAATTGATCATTTCTTTTAAAGTTCTATTTTTTCTTTCAGCAATCTTATTCTGCTAAAGAGTGTATGGTGCTATGATTTTAGTCGTTTATATCAAAGTTAGCACACAACTTACTAAATCGATTTGATTCATATTCTCTGCCTTCGGGACAGAAAGGGGAGCATACATCATAGTCTGGTTCGATACATTTAGTGTCCCACTGGTACTCTCTTTATTAATATTAGTCTTTTTCTATAATTCAAGCACAGTAGAAGTTAGCAACTTCAACATGTGTCCTCGGTAATTTTGAGGAAACTGGAAATTGTCAAAACAACTTTTGTAAACAAATTCTTTAAAAAGAAAAGTTCTACTGTTGGTATTTAATAAAACTGAAATTATGAGATACGAAATCTCAGTAAACGAAATTAAACCGCTGAAGCAAGCTGTATCAGAAAATCAATTAGTTGTCTCAAGATTGTTAGTCTTGACAATCCGATTCAAGATCAAGATTAACCGGTCCAATCGGCCAGGTTGGTAAAAATCAGGTGGGAGGTTTTTCGTTCAATTGAATGTTTCTTAATTACAGAATCACCTTTCAAATCCCTTCCTTAGACGCCAATCAGACTGGCATTTAGTTAGTCTCATATTGGCAATAAATCTACAAGATAAATAATTCAATAATAATTTATCTAGTAATGATATTATTAAAATAAATACTCCAGTGTAATCCTTATTCAGCATAATCCCTGTAATAAGAACGTTAGTTCAAAAAAACAGAGAATATATTAGAATTCAATAATTCTATAATCAATATTTATACAAGATAAATATTTATTAACAATATTCGTGCAAAATTGAATATTAGTATTAACGGACAAAGTAACAGAATAATAACTAGATTTTTGAAGTGAGATACGCATAAAGCAAGTCTTCTTAAGACAATTACGTCTCCCGCTATGATGCATATGGGATAATGGATGCTGGTCTCTCAAGATACAACTCTCTTTCACATGTTCTACGTAGCACTTTGCAAAATCACATAAAGTCAAACCAAAATTGATATGTACCTTCTATTTGACCGAAAGTAGGAAAAAGGTCATGCGGACCAAAAATCGAATTTCTGAAACAATTCTGAAATTTGAACGGTACTTTAAAGAATCCTCTTTAAGAACTCAGTTAATTATGGTAGTTGATTGAGTCTTGAAATTCTCAGTTGTGAGTAATTGTATGTGATTCATTGAGTGAAAATCTACACTTTATATAAAATTTGGAGGAAACCTTTCAGCTAAAACGGGTGCAACCCTTCCGAACTTACACATCTGTTTGGTTGGAACTGGCACAACTGTTCCGAATAGATACATCCGTTTGCTGAACAAACATATCCATTCGGTCGAAATAGGTTGTCCCCGGACAGACACATCAATTCTGTCGAATGGGCACAACTGTTACGAATAGACATGTCCGTTCGTCGAACAAGATGTATCTATTCGCATACCACTTTCAATGTTAGACTAAAGAGTTTTTACTCTTAGTGGTCTCATTTAGCGCTTATTTTAGGCCAACTTTTGACTTGAATTTCTCATTCATTCGAAAACAGAATTGAACATGTGAATATACCACGTTCAATGCCAATGGAAGAAAAACATATTCCAGCCATCTCTTGCGCATTCTGAGCAGCATGACCCACCTAAAATTCAGCTCAAGTTTTCCCAAAAAATCACTTGGTTAATTCTAAGTTTGCAACAATATATATATATATATAAAATATGCAATGAGTCTCACCTAAAATTCAGCTCTTATACACACACACACACACGTATGTATGTATGTATGTATGTATATGTGTGTGTAACTAGTATGTGTTAAGACTCTGAATGTGGACTTGGGGGGGGGGGGTGTGATCAAAAACTTGGTTTAACCTTGGTTCTTTGAGGTAGGTAAGTAATGTTGTAGACTCTGTTGAAAGATATCTTTTCGAAGACTTCTATTTAACATGTGAGTTAAATTGTTGAAATCAAACTTCTGAAGTTGATAAGTAGGCTGATGTGGGCTGAAATTGTTAAATATGTATTAAGGCAGACTTCTAATTATAGAAGAGATGATGTCGAAATTTTCAATGATTATAGAGATGATTAAGAAGATTATAGAATTGATTAATGTATTTTGTAATTAAAACCTAGGACCGTTATACACACACCTCACCTCCTTCTCCTTTAATTAACAAATCACCAAGCTTTCCACCTCCTTCTCTTCTTTCTTGCTCTCGGCTGGATCAAGTTGGCCGAGCTAACTTGGGCTCGGTTGGTCTCAGGCCGAGCTTGGTCTGTGTAATATCGCCTATCTAATAATACTGTATTTTTTTATTTTTCTAAAGCATTTATTTTATTTTACTGGTTATTTTATTATTATTTATCAACTTGATTTATAATATAAATTATTTTAAAATAGTAAATGGTATTTTGGCCTTATATGTATATTTAACATTATTAAATATTATCATTTTAATTACTAGCTAGTATTTTTTTCATTATTATGTGACTATTATTATTATTGTTAATAATGAAAATCACCTAGAGGGGGGTGAATAGGTGATAATGCTAATCAATGCACAATTTAAAAATTATGAAGCAACAATCTCACAAAGCAAGTGAATATAGCAATGAATGTAAAGAGCAAGTAATAAGAGCAATGAAAATAGAGCAAGAAATAAGAGCAAGTAAACCAAACGCAAACACCGAGATTTGTTATCGAGGTTCGAGCACCCAGCTCTACTTCCCCGCCTTCCCCAGAAGGATTCCCCACTTCCACTATCACAAAGATGTCACAAATACACCGGAGTACCCAACTCCACAATCTCAAGTACAAGAAATCTCTGAGTAGTCAAAAGACCACAAACTCTCTCTTGCAAAATTCTCTTCCCTTACAAAGGTCCTTAGAGAATAATGAGTAGGAATGAAGCTCTTGTGTGTAAGGAGAAAAGAAAAAGAAATCAGAGAGTTCTTGAAAACACTTCAGAAAAATGAGAGAGAATTTCAGCACAAAAATCAAGAAACCAAGTCTTTTTGAATGCCTTAAACTTTTGAAAATTTTGAGAATTTTTCTAGTAACCAACCTCTCCCTAAACACCCCTATTTATAGGAGAGGGCTAGGGTTAGGAGATAAAACATATTTAAGGCTAATCAGAAAGTATTAGAACCAAAACATGTCACTTAAACATACTTAAGTGAGAAAAGGACAAAAATAAACCAGCTCAGAAAACTAGCCGTTACTGTTCAAACGGCTAGCTCGGTCGACCGGCCCGGTCGACCGCTAGTTCAAAGAAAATAGCCGTTGCAGGCTACGGTCGACCGGCCGGTCGACCCAAACAAACAGAGAGCTCTGCTCTCAGACCCGGTCGACCCGGACGGTCGATCGTCCAAAGTCTGCCAAACGTGCACAGATTTGTGCACGTCGGTCGACCGACCCGGTCGACCGACTTCAAGCCAAGTCGACTTGTCAGAAGACTAGTCGACTGGATGAAGTCTGGAACAGAAAACTGGGTCAGAAAAACAGTTTTAAAAATATTTTGAAAAATCTTTTAACACTCCTAAAAATCACCAAAAATAGTTTTATCATTTTGCATTGATATATAAACATGTGGTAAAAAGTTTAGCTCAAATATCAATCAATATGAACTATTTTTGTCTCTTATCATTTTTATCAAAAACCAAAAACTGTATTTTCTAAAACTTGGATTTTGAATAGAAAATACGTTTTGTCCAAAACTCTTCCAAATACAAAAACATGATATTTAAACACTTTGAAGCATGATGTATATGGATATAATCCTATATACATGAAACATATATATATCATAGTTTTTGTCATTAATTCCAAAAATAAGTTTTGTTAAAACACAAAACTTAAAACACATGAATAGGTATATCAAAGTAAGTTTGTAGGTTAAAAATTGTATACAAACTATTTATGTTTGGAAACAAGATGTGCGTAAAAACGTGTGTGATAGAGCTTCAAACCTATTCACTATTCTTTAATAAAACTCTAAACTAAAAACAAATCTAATAAATTATCTTGAGCAATCTTGAAGTCTTGAGCCATGCGATGCCTTGCTAGAGCCTTCTCTTCTATGTTCCTTCCTTGATGTGCAAAAAGCCTTCTTTACTTCATGAACCTAAAATTTCTTGCAATAGCTAAGCAACGGCCTCCAATATGGTACTAACCTGAAACTTATCTAAACAAACTAATTAGTACCAAATAACACTTATTTGTTTTGTTATCATCAAAACTCTAAACAAATGGAGAGTGTAACCTTTTGGGCCAACAATCTCCCCTTTTTTGATGATGACAAAACAAATAGGCTATAAATAAGAATATAGGGGAGGAGAAAGCTCCCCCTCAAATTATGCTATATTAAACAAAGAAAAATATAATTTGTAATTTGCAAGTAAGCACCATGAAACCAAAAACCATGAGAAAAAACACTTGCAAAACACTTAAACTACACATCAAAAACTAAAAAACATATATAAACTCATATGGAACCAAAACCATATGAACTCATATTTCCATACATAAACTCATTCTCCCCCTTTTTGTCATACATCAAAAAGGGTTAAGAAAACATTTTTATTCAATAACACAAACATTAAGTTCACCACAAATGAATGAAAATCTAGCAAAATCAAGTGGTTTAGTGAAAATATCGGCAAGTTGCAAATTCGTAGAAATATAATCAATATCTATATCTCCTTTCTCAAAATGATCTCTAAGAAAGTGATATCTAATCTCAATGTGCTTGGTCTTACTATGTTGATTTGCATTCTTTGTCATATGTATAGTACTAGTATTATCACAAAATATTTTTATATGGTTATAATGCAAATCATAATCAAGGAGAGTATGTTTTATCCAAAGGACTTGTGCACAACAAGCCCCCGCGGCAACATACTCTGCCTCGGCGGTTGAGAGAGTTACGGAATTTTGTTTCCTAGAGGACCATGAAACAAGACAATTACCAAGAAATTGACATGTCCCACTAATACTCTTTCTATCTACTCTACAACCCGCATAGTCGGCATCCGAATAACTCGTCATTGAGAAATCTCCGGTTTTCGGATACCATAGACCCATTCCAATCGTTCCCTTAATATAACTAATAATGCGTTTTACCGCAATAAGATGGGACTCTTTGGGACACGATTGAAATCTAGCACAAAGACACACACTAAACATGATATCCGGCCTACTTGCCGTCAAATACAAAAGACTAACCTATCATGCTTCTATACAATTTAATATCAACATTTTTACCTTGGTCATCCTTATCAAGCTTGGTGGTAGTTGCCATGGGAGTGTTGCAAACCTTTGAGTCTTCAAGTCCAAACTTCTTTACGAGTTCCTTTGCGTATTTGGCTTGACATATGAAGTTCCCATCTTGCAATTGCTTGATTTGGAGTCCAAGAAAGAAATTAAGCTCACCCATTGAAGACATTTTAAACTCACATTGCATAACCTTTTCAAATTCCTTGCATAAAAACTCATTAGTAGAACCAAAAATTATATCATCAACATAAATTTGCACAATTAAAATGTCATTATCAACATGCTTAGTGAATAGTGTTGTATCTACTTTGCCTTAATAAAATCATTTGAAATGAGAAAACTAGAAAGCCTTTCATACCAAGCTCTTGGAGCTTGTTTCAATCCATACAAAGCTTTATCAAGTTTAAAAACAAAATCGGAATGAACATGATCAACAAAACCGGGAGGTTGAGCAACATAAACTTCTTCATTTATAAAACCATTCAAAAATGCACTTTTCACATCAATTTGAAAAAGTTTAAAATTTTTGAAAGATGCAAAAGCTAGTGTCATCCGTATGGCTTCAAGCCGTGCTACGGGTGCAAAGGTCTCCTCAAAGTCAATTCCCTCAACTTGAGTGTAACCTTGGGCCACTAACCTAGCCTTATTCCTAATCACATTTCCGGACTCATCCATCTTATTTCTAAAGATCCACTTAGTACCAATTATTGGTCTATCGTGGGGCCTAGGAACAAGGTGCCAAACTTGGTTGCGCTCAAATTGATTGAGTTCCTCTTGCATGGCTAGCAACCAATATGAGTCCGACTCGGCTTCGAGGATGCTTTTGGGTTCAAAATGAGAAATGAAAGCAAAGTTACCACATAGGTCATGGAGTTTGGAGCGAGTTGTTACCCCTTTGGATGCATCACCTAAGATGAGCTCCTTGGGATGATTTGTGGCATATCTCCAAGCTTTAGGAAGCGGTTGAGAGCTTTCCTCTTTATCCTCTTGAACATCACCAATTGATTCTTGCTTTTCTTCTTGAGCGGGTGAGTCCTTCAAGAATAGTTTCTCCATGTCTTCACCTAATGGTTCAATCTCTACAACATTCTCAACAAACACATTAGATTCTTCAAATTTAACATGCATGGATTCTTCAATGGTAAGTGAAGATCTATTGAATACTCTATAAGCTTTACTAGTTGTAGAATATCCAATAAAGATTGTTTCATAAGCCTTAGCATCAAATTTACCCAAGTTATCTTTAGTGTTCAAAACAAAACACTTGCAACCAAAAACTTTGAAATATGCAACATTAGGTTTTCTAGAATGATACATTTCAAAAGATATTTTGGAAGAGTTTTTACATAAATAAATACGATTTGATATATAGCATGCGGTGTTTACGGCCTCGGCCCATAGATATTGAGGGAGGTCATACTCACTTATCATTGTCCTAGCCATCTCTTGAAGTGTTCTATTTTTCCTTTCTACAACTCCATTTTGTTGTGGAGTTCTAGGACAAGACATTTCATGCTTAATTCCCTTTTCATCACAATAAGTCATGAAGAGTTGGTTAACAAACTCACCACCTCTATCACTCCTTATTCTTAAAATCGAAAAACTTTTTCCTTTTTCAACTCTTTTTCGAAATATCTTAAAATGAGAAAAAGCTTGATCTTTGTGTTCCAAGAAGAAAACCCAAGTGAAACGGGAAAAATCATCAACTAAAACAAATGCAAATCTACTACCATTTAAGCTCTTAGTTTTAGTAGGTCCAAAAAGATCCATATGAATTAATTCTAAAGGCCTAGTTGACATGATATCCTTAATTGGTTTGAAGGAAGACTTGGTTTGTTTCCCAAGTTGGCACGTACCACAAATGCGGTCTTTCTCAAACTTCAAGTAAGGTATACCCTTCACCAAATCCTTAGAATTAATCCTAGAAAGATGGTCAAAAGATGCATGTCCTAATCTTCTATGCCAAAGCCAAGAATTTTTATCAAAAGCATTTAAGCATTTAGTAGAACATTCTACATTAAGCATGTCAATGATATAAACATTATCATCACGAAAACCGGTGAGAATACAATCATTGGTTTTAACATCAAAAATCTTGCAAGAAGAATCATCAAAAACAACTTTAAGTCCACGATCACAAAATTGACTAATGCTAAGCAAATTATGTTTCAAACCATCAACAAGTACAACATTTTTTATAATGGGAGATGCACTAATTTGAATGTTACCTATACCAATGATAGTGCCTTTGGAGTCATCCCCGAAGGTGACGGAGCCACCTTCCTCGTACCTTGATAGGGTTGTAAAGTTATTGATGTCCCACGTCATGTGTCTAGAACAACCACTATCAAGGTACCACCGCTCCCTACATCTTGGAGCCTTGGTGTGTACCTACATCAAATAATTTAGGACTTGATTTTGGTACCCACATTTTCTTGGGTCCTAAAGAGTTAGTTTCATTAACCCAAACAAGATTATTAGTTCTATTTATTTGGTCATAACAAAATTTAGCCAAATGTCCATTCTTACCACAATATGTGCATCTATACACTCTACCATATTTAAAAGCATAGTGAGTGTGTGATTTGTGAGCATGAGAATTGTGAGCATGAAAAGATTTAGCATGAGAAGTGTTATGTGTAGTGTGAGCATGAGGAATCTTAACATGTGAATCTTTAGCATGAGAGGTGTGCTTTTTAGAAAATATTTCTTCAAGTTTTTTAGTGTTAAAAGCACAATCCTTTAAAGTCTTTTCAAAATCAACAATTCTAGTTTTCAAAGAAGAAATTTCTTTTCATCAATTTTAGGAAATTTTGCTTTACAAGCAACTTTGTAAGCACAAAATTCATTTTGGGTAGAAATGAGATTTGAAGAAATTTCATCTTTTTCTTTAGAAATAATAGCAAGTTGATTTTTGAGAAAAGCAACTTCTTTTTCCAATCTAGAGCATTCAATCTTTTTATTGTCATAGGTTTCTGAAAGTTCAACAAAGGCATGAACAAGAACTTCTTTACTTAATTCATCATCTTCATCATCAAGAGGTTGAGGGGTTACCTTTGGTGTGTTTGCCATGAAACACATATTCGCTACATCCGCCTCTTCCTCGGACTCGCTTTCCGAATCCCAAGTTGCCTTGTACGCTTTCTTTTCTTCCGGTTTCTTTGGCTTGAAGGAGGAGGTCATCTTCTTCTTGAACTCCGGGCAATCCACCATGATGTGTCCGGGCTTTCGGCAATTGTAGCATATAATTCTCCTCTCCTCTTTGCCTTCAAATTTCCTTCGGAAGTTGAGCTTGTTCCTCCGGTACATTCTCTTCACATTGCGAACAAGTAGTGATAGCTCCTCATCTTCTTCTTCATCTTCTTCATCGTCTTCAAGGGTGGATGAAGACTTGAAGGCTATGGATTTCTTCTTTAGTGGAGCGGTCTCTTCTCTTGCTTTCTTTTCCATCTCATGGGTCTTTAAGTTCCCAATGAGACTAATTAGGTCCATCTCATCCTTGTCGTTCAATTCTTTTAGGGTGGTGGCCTTGATCTCTCATGATGTAGGAAGTGCCTGAATCACTTTTCGCACCTTTTGGTCATTGGAGATGTCATCACCTAAAGAAGAAAGAGCATTGGTGATTTTAGTAAATCTAGTAATCATACAATCAATAGATTCTTCATCAATCATTTTAAAAGATTCATATTGGGACCTTAAGAGATCTATCTTAGCTCTCTTAACTTGTGAAGTCCCCTCGTGTGTGACCAATAAATGTTGCCAAATCTCATAGGCGGATTGGCAATGAATTACCCGTGTAAGGTCATCCTCATTCAAGGCGGTTAAGAGGGAATTTTGGGCCTTGGAGTTAGCCTCATATTCTCTAAAGTTGAAGTCGGTCCATGTGCTCTCATCACTATCGGGTGCAACATAGGGTTTGGTCAATGATTTAGCCACTAAGCTACCTAAGGATTGCAAAAAGATAGTCATCCTAACCTTCCAAATAGGGAAGTTGAGTCCATCAAATTTAGGAGGGGTTTTGATGTTATCGGCCATGTTTACTAGTGAATGACAAATGGAATGCAAATGTTGATTAGCAAATTTTAAGGATCTCTCTATGGATGTTAAGCTAAAACCTAGAGTCCAAGCTCTGATACCAATTGAAAATCACCTAGAGGGGGGGGTGAATAGGTGATAATGCTAATCAATGCACAATTTAAAAATTATGAAGCAACAATCTCACAAAGCAAGTGAATATAGCAATGAATGTAGAGAGCAAGTAATAAGAGCAATGAAAATAGAGCAAGAAATAAGAGCAAGTAAACCAAACGCAAACACCGAGATTTGTTATCAAGGTTCGAGCACCCAGCTCTACTTCCCCGCCTTCCCCAGAAGGATTCCAACCACTTCCACTATCACAAAGATATCACAAATACACCGGAGTACCCAACTCCACAATTTCAAGTACAAGCAATCTCTGAGTAGTCAAAAGATCACAAACTCTCTCTTGCAAAATTCTCTTCCCTTACAAAGGTCCTTAGAGAATAATGAGTAGGAATGAAGCTCTTGTGTGTAAGGAGAAAAGAAAAAGAAATCAGAGAGTTCTTGAAAACACTTCAGAAAAATGAGAGAGAATTCCAGCACAAAAACCAAGAAACCAAGTCTTTTTGAATGCCTTAAACTTTTGGAAATTTTGAGAATTTTTCTAGTAACCAACCTCTCCCTAAACACCCCTATTTATAGGAGAGGGCTAGGGTTAGGAGATAAAACATATTTAAGGCTAATCAGAAAGTATTAGAACCAAAACATGTCACTTAAACATACTTAAGTGAGAAAAGGACAAAAATAAACCAGCTCAGAAAACTAGCCGTTACTGTTCAAACGGCTAGCTCGGTCGACCGGCCCGGTCGACCGCTAGTTCAAAGAAAATAACCGTTACAGGCTACGGTCGACCGGCCGGTCGACCCAAACAAACAGAGAGCTCTGCTCTCAGACCCGGTCGACCCGGACGGTCGACCGTCCAAAGTCTGCCAAACGTGCACAGATTTGTGCACGTCGGTCGACCGACCCGGTCGACCGACTTCAAGACAAGTCGACTTGTCAGAAGACTAGTCGACTGGATGAAGTCTGGAACAGAAAACTAGGTCAGAAAAACAGTTTTAAAAATATTTTGAAAAATCTTTTAACACTCCTAAAAATCACCAAAAATAGTTTTATCATTTTGCATTGATATATAAACATGTGGTAAAAAGTTTAGCTCAAATATCAATCAATATGAACTATTTTTGTCTCTTATCATTTTTACCAAAAACCAAAAACTGTATTTTCTAAAACTTGGATTTTGAATAGAAAATACGTTTTGTCCAAAACTCTTCCAAATACAAAAACATGATATTTAAACACTTTGAAGCATGATGTATATGGATATAATCCTATATACATGAAACATATATATATCATAGTTTTTGTCATTAATTCCAAAAATAAGTTTTGTTAAAACACAAAACTTAAAACACATGAATAGGTATATCAAAGTAAGTTTGTAGGTTGAAGATTGTATACAAACTATTTATGTTTGGAAACAAGATGTGCGCAAAAACGTGTGTGATAGAGCTTCAAACCTATTCACTATTCTTTAACAAAACTCTAAACTAAAAACAAACCTAATAAATTATCTTGAGCAATCTTGAAGTCTTGAGCCATGCGATGCCTTGCTAGAGCCTTCTCTTCTATGTTCCTTCCTTGATGTACAAAAAGCCTTCTTTACTTCATGAACCTAGAATTTCTTGCAATAGCTAAGCAATGGCCTCCAAATATGGTACTAACCTGAAACTTATCTAAACAAACTAATTAGTACCAAATAGCACTTATTTGTTTTGTTATTATCAAAACTCTAAACAAATGGAGAGTGTAACCTTTTGGGCCAACAAATATTGATATTATTATTATCTTATTGTTATTGTATAGTTTTAATCATTATTATTAATGGTAGTATTTTTATCATGTATTATTAGATAATATTTTAATGTTGAAAATTTTATTATTATTAGTACTATTTCTTTTTGATTATTATTATTCATATTTTTTCTTTTCCTACCCCATAACTTATTATCATTGAGATCCTTACCCATTAACCTAAAACCCAATCCTAATCCTAATCTAAATCCTATCTTATCAAATCCTTTCATAAATCTTAACAAATCCTAATCTAAATTCTAACAATAATCATATCTATCCTTACTCAAATCTAAATTTTATTTTCAATATCATAAACTTAATTAATTCTATCCTAAACTACGTAGTCAAGTAGTTTGAACCCAACTGAAATTTTGATTTCTAAAATCTCTAGTAACCTATAAAAAACCTAAACTACTTTTTTTTTTCTACCTCCAAAGAAGAAAAAACCATGACCCAACTCTCTCCACCTCCTTCTTTCTTTTCTCCTTAAACGGAGCATGAACAAAAAGAATCTTGAAGTACATAAATTGAGGAACATGGTAGGGGAGATCAAATCCGAGTAAGTAATTTATTTTCTCAAAATTCATTTGATATAAA
This sequence comes from Agave tequilana, assembly GCA_038442645.1. NCBI lineage: Eukaryota > Viridiplantae > Streptophyta > Magnoliopsida > Asparagales > Asparagaceae > Agave > Agave tequilana. The sequence goes on from JAVJIF010014793.1 coordinate 115,347, forward strand.
TTGTTTATTAAAAATCATGTCTATACCATGATCTCCGTGAATATTTTTTATACATCAAAACCCAATCTAAAATCCAACTAAAAAAATAAATAAATAAATACACGTGAAGATATACCAGCCCATACTTTAATTTAAATATTTTTTCAGAATTTTTACAGCTAAGGATTTCAACCAAAAAAAGGAAAAGAAAAGAAGAAAGAAAGGAAAAAAAGAAAGGTGAATTTGCCTATTAAAATAATTTATAAAAAATATCAGAAAGATAGAGAAAAATATAAATAATATTCTACAATACTTTTACTTTCTATGATAAAAATTTTAGACTAATACCAATATTAATTAACTCAAATCACACTTTAAACCATATTTCTTAATGGTAAATTCAGACTCGTTAAGTATTTTAATGGTTTAAAACCTATTAAAATCCAATAAAAATTAGAAATGGTTTAAATTAAACTTATTAAATTCGTTAGACTCAGAGAACTATATTCCCAACCCAAACTAATTAATCAAGATTAAAACTCCTTATAACTCTCAAGAAAATATCTTTTTTAAAAATCTAATAATTTCTATTGAAATGAACTATGTAGATTTATCGGGGCCTTATGATTTCAGTGCTTTGGACTTGGGATCGAGTTCAGGTGAGTCTTCTTTTTTTATTTAATTTTATTTAATTTTGTTGTGAGTGTTTCTTTTCTTTATTTAATTATATTTAATTCTGTTGTGAGTGTTTCTTTTCTTTGTGTAATTTTATTTAATTTTGTCGTAAGTGTTCTTTTTCTCTTCAATTAAATATGAATTTTGTGATAAATAATTTGATATATATATGTTACTTGCTTTAATATTACTTGCTTTATTTCATGTGACCATCTTTTTTATTTTCTGTATAAGTACTTATATCATTTCATATGATCATCTGACTTATTTTACTAGTGAGATTACATGTATTCCTTCATGAGACCTCGGTGAGTGCTCATCCTATTTAGTTAGTTCATGTGAGTGTTTTTCAGTATCATTGCATGTGTGGTGGATTGTTACTTTTGACTCTACGCTAGTTGTCGTACACCTTAGACTGTGACTTGAATTGATCTTGAGATTGGCCTGGTTCATATTTGTAGATTTATTTGAGGTATTATCGGACATTTATTTGATGATATTTCATACGAGAATTTATTTGGACAATAAAGATGGATTAAATAAGATGTTACCTTGAGATTGATTTATCTTGATGCTTGGATTGATATATGAACCTAGAGTTCAACTTAAGATTTACATCAGATCTTGATTCATATTTAGATGAGATCAATAATAGTCAGATTCTGATCATATGGTGGAATATCTTAACTTGATTTTTGATCTATCACATAATACTGATTTTGGATTATTAGTTGCAAGTATTTTATTTGGACATATTCACTGATAAATTATCTGAATAATGATGTTTATTGATATTGATGATTGGATACAGAGACTTTCTAGATTTCATATAACTTGAGGATGTCTCACTCCTTAGTTATTATCTTGTTTGGAATTGGAACTATTGATAATGTAACTTAAACTATAATTATATTTAGATATTGTATTTGACTGGTTCATGATGGTAGTTACACGAGTGATATCTGAGTGGCATTATCAGTAAATTTGATTATCCTTATTGATGGTAAAACATGTGAGAGTCTAGTTGGATATTCATGATTTGGTCTTGACTACTTCAGTTATTAGAGATAGAGTTATTATGAGAGTGATTTTATTGATATTGATGACTATATTACATGTTCAGAGTTTTATGGCAATTATTAATCGACTTTACTTATTGGTGACTTTGAGGGTGGATATATGGATGACCTTGAGGATCTGAGTTTATAGTATACATTGACTGAATTATTCTATTCATGCCAGCAGGTCATTACTTATTCTAAAATATCATTATTTACCTGAAGAACTTGACTGATTATAGTTGACATCTACCTGATACTATTTTCCATGTTACTTAACTACTGGAAAAAAATATTATTACACGGTAACGACACCCTCAAGTTAAACTTGTTACATATCCTGTTATACCGGTATCCTATTCACTGACATTATATATCCTGTTATACTGGTATCCTGATTACACATGTTGACGTCATTACTGTGGTTATTACCGAGTTGTCCCAGTAATCTAAGTAACATACACATTAAATAATCTTGATAGACTAATAACCTGATATTAAACAATTTACACTGGGATTGGGAAGATTGATGGAGGAGACAACGTTTGTATTTTGGGTGGACCTAAGATATAGATTGCGCACTTGAAAGAGAGTTCCATTGTAGGGTTCCCGTGGAGTGACTGGCACCCCGTCCTGTTCCTGTTCCTATTATACATGTTCTTGACTACCTTGCGGTAGGGCCTGGTTCAGCGCAAGGAGCTTGGGCCGTGGTCCCTGGTATGTACGGGACCCACCTAAAGCATGGACAATGTCTCCAACCGATCAATTTTAATAACTTAGGACCCGGTTGATACTTGTGATAGGTGTAGTATGGGATGCATCTATTACAGGTGGCAATTAGTGTTCGTTGACATGATAATAATAAACTGTTCATAATGTACTGTAATTGATTGTCTTTGCCTGATATATGTATGTATATTGGATACCTGATGTAATACCTGACCTGATTGGACACCTGACTCTAATACTGACTGACTCTACCCGCCTAGTATATAAATTATGATAGACACCTGATTGAATCCCTAACTGGACACATACTCTACTGTGTGCTATCTACATTACTGTTTATTATTTATTCATGCTATTTCTTATTTCAGTATAGTTATCTGCTCACATGATATAAGCATATGCACTTTTCAATTTATTCTTATACATTCACTAGGAGTTCTGACTCCCTGAGTTTGCATATCCAGATTTGTGACTATTTATTACTGATCAGATATTTGGAGAGGATCACATGCGTTATAAGGAGCTGGAGTCTCTCTCTTCTTGATTATCGGTATTCCTACTCTTTTGCTCATGCTATTTCTTGTTTCTATCTATATTGCATCCCGTTGCCATTTCTTTCCTTTATTCATCTGCTATCATCGTGTTAAATATTTATATGTCGTATTGCAGTGATATTGATTTATCATAATAGATTTTATAACTTGTTCAGGTTACTTTAGGCTTAGCGTGTATGCGTGGGGTATTTTCCTCGCGTATATACGTTGCCGACTCTCGTCGCGACTTCGTTTCAACGTATTTTGGGAAGTGGGGCATGTAGGCTATCAAAAAAATTACTTAAGACAAAGCCTCAGACGCGAACTTCCCAGATGCGGAGATCGCTTCCAGCCTCAGACGCGAACTTCCCAGACGCGGAGGTCGCCAGACGCAGACCTTGCGTTCAAATGTCAGACGCGGAGGTCGCCAGACGCGGACCTCGCGTCCTTTGTCAGATGCGAACCTCGCGTCCTTTCTCAGACGCGGAGGTCGCCAGATACGGACCTCGCGTCCTTTATCAAACACGGACCTCAGCCAGTTCCGCATTTCAACTCAAACGCAAGCCTGAGCAGCTCCGCGTTCCAACACAGACGCGAGCCTGTGAGCTCCGCGTCTCAACATCAGAGCGAGGTCCGCGTCCAGCGCGAGACCCGCATTTCTGCTATAACTGACAGCCACGAATTTGGTCAGTTACACCCTATTTTCTCTCCACATAATAGGGAATAACTTCTCATTATGGAGAGATTTAAGGAGTTGGTTACACCCCCTCTCATTATGGAGAGATTTAAGGGGTTGGTTACACCCCAATTCCTCTATAAATAGCTACGAATAACTAGAGGAGAGAGGGGGGTGTTGGAAGGAGACCTCTCTAAGGGACCCGGGGGGAGGGGACCTCTTCTAAAAGAGGCTATGGAAGGGGACCTCTAAAAAAAGGGACTGACGAGGAGAGTCCTGATGGAGAAATCCAAGAAGCCATGGGCAGAGGAGGAGAGCTACCTCAGCAGCGTTCGGCCTCGAAGCTCTTGTAGCCTGGGAAGAGTTCAACTCTTTCTGTTAACTTGTTGAGTTCAAGTTCTTTAAATCTCTTTGAGATTCCATTACTGATAGGAGCTGTGCTACTCCACCAGTAGATCCAAAGAGAGGATCCACAAGAGAAATTTGACGTTTGACCGGTCAACGGAGAACAAGACTCACTCTCTACCACCACATGAAGAACCCAGCATTAAATAAAGAGGAGAATCAACCCTGAGATTCTCTCTTTCGTAATCGGATTGTATCCATTGTAATCTTCTATTCAGTTAAAAGAATTTTACAATTGTAATTTTTTCGACGCGTACAAAAGATGGCGACTCCGCTGGGGACAATGATCTTTCTCAACCAATGAGAAAGTGGTGGCGCAAGCCGACGTCAAGATGCTTGGATTCACAGTCGAATCACTTGTGATCGAATTCGACTAAGAGAAGTTGAACTCCCCCTAAGCTTCGAGAGTCTCCTGTGGAGATAACATGGTCAGCCCCAATGTCTTTTCAGAGACCCACGCCATGACCCACGGTTAAGATGACAATAGAGACCAATCTCCCCTCCATCCTTTTATCAAGGCACTTCTAGTTCCGGATGCCGAGGGTTCTTAACAACCTCTTCGACTCAATCGGAATGCCGAGAGATGGCGAAGGCGTTGCGTTCATCGTCAGCAGACAGGAGTGGTTGCAACAGCATATGTGGCCCGCATCAATGTCTCCTACGAGACCCGCGAGGTCAATGATGATGAAGGCAAATCTCGCCACAAAACTCCTCCCAAGGCTCAGCAAACTCAATTTGCAGGGGGTTCGCATCAACTCCTGCGAGCCAAATGGATTGCTGATCGTCGACAAAGACGTCAAGTTCACCATCAGCAAACAGAGCTCGCTTTCACCTCCGCGTTTCGCCAAACGCGAAGTTCGCTTTCAGCCCCACATTTTTGCAACAAAATGCGATGCTTGCGTTCACGAGCTGTGCGTTTCAGAGCCAAAACATGAAGTTCGCGTCCAGCCTCAAGCTGTGCCAAAACGCGAGAATGCACGACCACGTTCAGCCTAAGGCCACGTCAGGACATGACCTTAGGGTTTCATTTTTAAAATGCGAGTCGCTAACAGTGTTAAAGGATGACCTTCGCGTTTCTATTCAAAAGCGCAAGACACGCATTCAGTAGGAGGCTGCGCCAGAATGAGATCATCGTGTTTCACTTCAGAAACGTGAGGTTTGCGTTTAGCCCCAAGAGGCCATGTTCAAATATGAACTGAGAAGCTCTTATCCCATGGGTTCAAGTGTCATTGCGAGCAGTTCATCTCGGCGGTGCTCTTTGATTGTCACTACAACTTTCAGATGTCTAAGCTGTCAGTTTTTAGCCTGTAAGGCTTCAAACTCAACTGCTCCAAGAGACGCAGACCTTGCGTTCTAATGTCAGACACGGAGGTCGCCAGACGCGGACCTCGCGTCCTTTCTCAGTCAAACGCGGAGGTCGCCAGACTCGGAACTCGCGTCCTTTATCAGTCAAACGCGGAGGTCGCCAGACGCGGACCTCGCGTCCTTTATCAGTCAAATGCGGAAGTCGCCAGATGCGGACCTCACGTCCTTTCTCTGACGTGAAAACACGAGTCTGAGTAGAAGGTTTGCTAAAAACCTTGAGGGACTTGGTCCCATCCTCTTCTCCAAAATCTCCTTCTAATTCTCATCCACAGAATGGTAGGGCCACAAAAATACTTGTGTTCATCTCCCTAATGAAATGAACTGAGATTTGTCAAACAATAAACCGCTGACAAACCAGATTTTTCAATCCCCAGTGGATTCTGTCAAGTTAATACCTTTAGGAAATCAATGATTGTCACGTTAATACTAAATCTCTGACAGTTCATTTTATTTTCCACCAAAATTCCCTACTAATTCTCTTCCTTAGAGTGGTAGGTCCACAAATATAATCATTGTTAAGTTTAATATCAAACCTATGACAATGGAAAGTTTCAATACTCCCCAGCGAGTACTAGCTTCACTTGTCGCTCCTCTACATGGAATCAAAAATCAACCAAATTGTCAAGTTATTACTACACCTCTAACATTTCAAACTCCACTTATCAATTCTCATCAATAGAATGACAAGTCCTCAGAATTGCTCATATCGCAAACCAACTACTGTCATGTTAACATTACACCTCTGACAAACTACTGTTATATTAATACTACACTTCTAACAGTGATTAAGTTACTGCCAAGTTCAATATTAAACCTCTGACAGTTACTTTTTCTCATGCTTTCATATCGAAGCTGAGATGAGCGATGCTAAGTTTAACATCACACCTCTAGCATCCAATTCATTATTAAGTTCAACAATACACCTATGATAATGATTTTCCCTCGAACTTTCGTATCGGAGTCGAGATGACCAAGCTAAGTTTAACATCACACCTCTAGCATTACCTCCACTGTTAAGTTTAACACCACCTATGACAGTGATATCTTCAGTCTCCCTAATGAAACCGAAGTCCTTATGGAGCTAAGTTAACAGTACACCTCTAGCTCACATCCTTATCAAGTTAATATCACACCTCTGACAAGATTCAATCTGATCCGTTAAGTTAATATCACTCCAAAATCCCTTACCAATTCACATCCATGGAATGGTAGGACCACAAAAAGCCTGTGACTATTTTCCTAGTGAAATAATCACAGATCAAGCATGCCAAGTTAACATTATACCTCTGGCATATTCACTATTAGTTAACATTAAACTTCTAACAGTGATTTCTCTTAATTTTCTCAATAGAATAAATTACAAATTGAACCTGTCATGTTATATCGCACCTCTGACAGTAAGACTTTGATGTATCCCAGGAGGTAAAATTTCAACTTGTCAATTCTCTTCAATAAAATGACAAGTCCACTCAAAATACTGTTATATTTAAAATCACACCTCTAACAGTAGACAAATCCCGGTCAAGTTAACATCACACCTCTGACCAAACTTGCTCCACTCGCAAGACAAATCCCGGTCAAGTTAACATCACACCTCTGACCAAAATTTCAACTTGTCAGTCCTCTTTAATAGGATGGCTAGTCCACCAAACTGCATAAATCACAGAATCTCTTGGTCAAGTTAATACTATACTTCTGACCAAAGTTGCTCATATCGCAAAATCAATCGCTGTTAAGTTAACATTACACCTATGACAGTGATCTCCTCGATTTTCTCAGTGAAAATGAGATCTTTCAATGCTAAGTTAAACATCACATCTCTAGCATGCATTTTTATTGTTAAGTTAACATTACACCTATGACAATGATATTCTCTCAATTTTCTCAGTGAAAATGAGACTTTCATGGTGCTAAGTTAATATCACACCTCTAGCACACATCTTTGTCAAGTTAATATCACACCTTTGACAATTCAATTTGCTCAAATTGCAAATCAAAACTCGTTACGTTAACATTACACCTTTGACGGTAAAAATCTTCATAGATCCTCAACAAATCCAATCTCGCTTGTCATTCTCGTCAATAGAATGACATGTCCACTTAAATTACGTAGATCGCAAAATCAATCGCTGTTATGTTAATATCACACCTCTAACAGCAAACTTTCATTCCCAGCAGAGTTATAGTCATGTTAACACTAAATCTTTGACGATAGATTTTGGCATAATCCTCAGCGGATCAAACTCCACTTGTTATTCTCATCAATAGAGTAGCAAGTCCACCAAACTTGTTCAAAATACAAGTCCAGATCTCACTGTCAAGTTAACATCATACCTCTGACAGTAACCTTCTCAAATTCTCCCAGTAGAACTATTTATTTGCTAAGTTAATATCATACCTCTGGCAATTAAAACTCTTCCAAAGAAGCTTTGAGCGTTACCTTCGCGTCTCAAGCATAGAGCTGCGACTTAACGAACTTAAGAGTCGAGTCTCAACAACAAATAAAGGTTACGTCTCTACCGTAATTGAGAGCTGCGTCTCTACAACAATTGAGAGTCGCGTCTCAACTTTGATGAAGTTCGCGTCTCCACTTGATCAGTGTGCCAGAACCGCGTATGTGAGAGTTGCGTCCTCTCTCCCCCAATACAAAGAGTATGTCTCTGCTACTGCAATCAGTTCAACAGTACACTGGCAAAGGCAATTGACAACTCCACTAGTTCAACAGTACACCGACAATCAAATTACAAACGATCTTTCTTGGAGGCTTCAAGCAGTTCAATAGTACACTCACGAAGACCAGAACCCAGATAAGATCAAGCTCGAGACTGCCTCTCAGAAGAATGCCAGTCTGATTACAGGAAGTTCCAATTCAACTGAAGTCCAAAGTATTCCGAAATCCATTTTAGTCAACCACGGAGTTTCAAAAATTTTGGAGGGGGTTCTGTAAGCTATCAAAAAAATTGCTTAAGACAAAGCCTCAGACGGCGAACCTCCCAGATGCGGAGATCGCTTCCAGCCTCAGACGCGAACTTCCCAGATGTGGAGGTCGCCAAACGCAAGCCTTGTGTTCCAATGTCAGACGCGGAGGTCGCCCGACGCGGACCTCGCCAGACGCAGACCTCGCATCCTTTTTCAGACGCAGAGGTGGCCAGATGCGGACCTTGCGTCCTTTATCAAACACGGACCTCAGCCAGCTCCGCGTTTCAACTCAAACGCAAGCCTGAGCAGCTCCGCGTTCCAACACAGATGCGAGCCTGTGAGCTCCGTGTCTCAACATCAGAGCGAGGTCCGCGTCCAGCGTGAGACCCGCATTTCTGTTATAACTGACAGCCACGAATTTGGTCAGTTACACCCTATTTTCTCTCCACATAATAGGGAATAACTTCCCATTATGGAGAGATTTAAGGAGTTGGTTACACCCTCTCTCATTATGGAGAGATTTAAGAGGTTGGTTACACCCCAATTCCTCTATAAATAGCTACGAATAGCTAGAGGAGAGGGGGTGTTGGAAGGAGACCTCTCTAAGGGACCCGGGGGGAGGGGACCTCTTCTAAGAGAGGCTCTGGAAGGGGACCTCTAAAAAAAGGGACTGACGAGGAGAGTCCTGATGGAGAAATCCAAGAAGCCATGGGCAGAGGAAGAGAGCTACCTCAGCAGCGTTCAACCTCGAAGCTCTTGTAGCCTGGGAAGAGTTCAACTCTTTCTGTTAACTTGTTGAGTTCAAGTTCTTTAAATCTCTTTGAGATTCTATTACTGATAGGAGCTGTGTTACTCCACCAGTAGATCCAAAGAGAGGATCCATAAGAGAAACTTGACGTTCGGCCAGTCAACGGAGAACAAGACTCACTCTCCACCGCCACATGAAGAACCCAGCATTAAATAAAGAGGAGAACCAACCCTGAGATTCCCTCTCTTTTGTAATCGGATTGTATCCGTTGTAATCTTCTATTCAATTAAAAGAATTTTACAATTGTGATTTTTCCGATGCGTACAGGGCGTGATAGTCTAGTTGAGCACTAATTGGAGATGAAAAGAAGAGAAAAAGAGAGGAAAAGAAAGAGAAAAGAAGAGAAAAGAATGTGAAAGAAGAGGAAAAAAGGAAAATCTTTTGTAGATGAAATTTGGAGAAGAGAGGATTTCAAGTTTTTTACTCAATTAGGAACGTGAAAGAGAGAGAAAGAGATAGTTAGGGATTTTCTCAGTGAATAGTAGCTAAAGAAAATAGATAAATAGGTCACATAATTGTATAGGTCACCTAGAGGGAGGTGAATAGGTGATGTGCTAATATAATGTCAAACAATGCGGAATTAAAAACTTATTATGCAAACTAAACAAACACACAATGTATAACCAAAGAGAGAAGCCGAATTTCCGATGAAGAGTTCTAGACTTCTCCTCGAGATTCCTCTAGATTAAGAATTGAGACGCTACTATAACTCTCTTGGTTAAATATAACACAAACTAATATCAAGCATGTAGAGAATGAACAATAATAGTAATGTTAGATATTAAACAACCCAAGTAAGTGTATCTATTTAGCACAAGTAATATCAAGTAAATAGAGATATGGACAACAAAGAATATGCAAGATATTAAACACAAGTGAGTAGAGAGAGATGAGAAATCGCAAATATGGGAGAATTATTCGAAGGTTCGAGCCACTTGCTCTACGTCCCCGCCTTCACTGCAATGAAGAATTTTCACTATAATCGATCCTGCAAGATCACTTGGTGCTGCAACACCTACAATGAGCTCCCTCAAGAGCTCTTGGACCCGCAAGTCCCTTACATTTTTCCGTAAGAAAAATACACCACACGAACTCACAAGTTCGCCGAGGCTACAACCTCTATATCTCCTCAAAATACAAATTGGAACACTTGGTGCTCTCTTTTCTTGATCACCAATAAACACTCTCACAAACAAGGTTCCCTATAGGATGGATAAAGCAATAGACAGCTCCAGCTTGTGAGAGAAAATAAGATAGATGTGGAAGAAAAACTCTAGAAAATTCTTTGAAAATACAAGAGAAACACTCTTGATAAACTCTCCTTTTGATATGAAAGTTAAGCTCAAAAACTTGTTTGAAAAACTTTGTAGAAGATAGGAAAAAGTGGCTCTAAAAGCTTGTGAAAATCTTACCTAAAACTGGCCAAAAGACCCTATATATATATGGATTTGAAAACTATCCATTGGGCTCAGTTTTCTGGCTAGAAAGGCTTGTCGATCGATCAACCGGTTGACCGGCCAACGGTCAATTTTTTGACCGTTGGGGCAGTCGGTCGGCCTATTGGTCGACCGCCCCCAAACACAGAGAATGGGAATTCTCTGTCGGTTTACCACTCGGTCGACCGCTCCTACCCGAGACTTGGGTAGTGCCAGTCGGTCACTGTTCGGTCAACCGATCTGTGGGCAGTGCATGTGTGCACGTCGGTCGACAGGTCTTTTTTAAGGTAAAGAATTTTAAGCTTAAAACAAAATCGGTATTTTCCAAAAATCAACTTCTAAATGAAAAATTGATTTTTTTTTCAAAACTTGATAAATATAAAAACAAGATATTGAAACACATTGAATTATAAAGTGTATAAAAATGATCCAATACATATAGTAGATGAAATATATTTGTTTTTGATAATAAACTCCAAAATACGTTTTGATAAATACAAAGCTATTTAAACAATATGAAATAATAATGTATATGGATAAAATCCAATACACAGATAAACCATGTAAACTTATTTTGATGAAATTTATTCATGAAACCTAAAGATGTATTTCTAAACTTAAAATCAAAACGGTTAAACTAAAAACTAAAACTATTTAACATGAAAACAATATATAATTTTTTTTTGTGTGTGTATGAGCCTGAGAAATCCACAACTAATCTATCATTTACATTTTATCTTAAAAATAAAAATCTTAAACTTACAAATCAGGACTGAGTCTTCTTAAAATCGTCTTCTCCATCTTGACTTAATCCAAACTTGATCTATGAGCTGGACTCCTTTTTAAGTACTCAATGCGATCTTAAAGAGCGAGCTCTTAAATCAACATGTATTAGCTTCAAAACTTGACTTCGAATCTTTTATTGAAGTTAAACACCAACTAAGATCTTTATTAAATATCTGAAGCTTAATAAACACAATATCATTAGTACTATAACTACATGAGTTAATCATCATCAAAACTTGAGTGATGGGCCTTTGGGCCAACAAATTGGAGATAATTCTCTATTTGAGAGAATTCTCTATCTCTCTCCCCCCTTTTCCACCACCAATTCATTAATGATAGCACTCACCCACTCTCTCCCTCCATAACCCTTGTCTTTATTCTTTTTTTTTTTGTGTGTTATCCTTTCTCACTCTACATACATATCAAAATATGTTTAGAGTTTAAACACAATTATTTATTCATTAACTAAATACTCAAATTCATTATCAAATGAGAATAATTAAATTCTCATCTCAAATCATTCTATATATACACATTAATCAAATATTAAAATATTAAATTAAGATTTAATAACTCAAGTGTTACAACCTCTCATTCGCCTCCTCTACCATCAGCTGCTCCCCCTCCACTCCTCCCTCCTCCACCTCCTCTCCCACTTCTGCTCTCAAATCAATTTATAAAATAATTGAATTGATTTTGGGATCAAAATAGAGAGGGAGAAGAGATTGGGCTGTGATGATCGTACCACAATGGGGAAGGAGGAGAAGCTGGCGGCGGAGGTGGTGAGCAGCTTACAGTCTGGTGGTGGAAGTTAGGGACGATCTAGGTGTTGGGAAATATGAAGAATTAAATGTGAATCTTTAAGTTGAATTACAATGAGATCCATTGATAGAATCAATTGGATAATGGTTGGAGTATGTTCTCCTTCCATTGGGGATGAACGTGGTATATTCACATGTTCAATTCTGACTTCAAATGAATGAGATATTCAAGTCTAAAGTTGCCTAATTCAAAAGCCAAAAGGGGACTAAAGGTAGCTAAAAGTATTTAGTCCCACATTGGCCATATGATGAAAGTTTGAAGTGTTTAAATAGAGAAAAATGAGAATAAAGGGTGTGCCCTTTGGGTACTTGGTGTTTTTCGCGCGATTAGGGGAAACCATGCCCACAAGCGCGCCGGAGGTGGCGGCCGGCGCCTGGTGCCGAGAGCTGGGACCAGGACCGGGTTTGGGTTCCCTACTTGGTCCGGTTCTTTTTGAACCAGGCCTCACGGGTATGGATTACAGCAGATCGCACCCGCTCCGCTATTCGAACCCGTAACAGCGCAACGGCTGACAGGAAACTGCCGCGAACCAATACAACGGTTGGACGATTTCTGTCTGAAACGAACCATTGCAACAGTTCAGACTGAACTGTTGCAACCGTTCGGACGGATTTACCCCTCCCGGAGCGCTATAAATAGCGCTCCTTTTCTCCCATTTTAAAACGCAGAAAAATACAAAACAAATGTTGGCCCAAGGTTACAATCACCCGTTTTAGTGTGTTTTGATGATCACAAAACATATATAGTTATTTGTACTAATCATGTTGTTGTTGTTTCAGTGTGTTTCAGGGTTCTAATGATTCTAGGAGCATTCTTCCCTAAAGGAAGGTGGTTTTGACTCAAGTCACCTCATTTCGGGCTCAAGTATCAAGCTTACAAAATCATATGGAGAAGCCCACTTGAAGATCTTATAGTCATTTAGAACCAATGTAAGATATAATTTGTTAAAATTTGAGGTTGTAGAATATTGGCTCTAGGATACACACACACATTTTTAAAATACAAGTTTTTGTTCTTGGTATTTGTTTTTAGTTCATGCCTTGATTCTTATACATGATTCAAAATCCTTACAAATTTTATATCTTGTTTACTCCATGTATAACTATCTTTTCAGCTTGATACTTAGCTTTATTTTGTAAGTTCACCTAGAGGGGGGGGTGAATAGGTGATGGCTAATCTAATGGTCACTTAATGCCAAATAATGCGGAAGTAAAAACTATTATGACCTAAACAAACTATTACACTAAACACCATGTATAACACAAGAGTGTTACCGAATTTCCCGTGAAGGGCTCTAGACAAACTCCTCTAGATTCCCCTTGATAAGGGTTGAGGTGCCGCGTTGGCTCTCTTGGTTAAATACAAGTGTTAGCAAACCCCAAGCATATATCAATAGGAGCACAAATGTATATCAAGCATATAATGATAAACACAATAAAAGTATGCAAGATATAAACAAAGAGACAAAGAGAGAGAGAGAGAGTGAGCAATCGCAAACACAAGGGATTTGTTTCGAGGTTAGAGCACACTTGCTCTACATCCCCGCCTTCGACACACGAAGGATTTCCACTATAATCGATCCCAATGGATCACCCGTGCCGCAACACCTACAACTCTCGAACTCCCTAGTACGTACACACCGCAAGCCCTAACCGAGGCCGCACCTCAAACAAAGAGTTCGCACCCGAACCCGAAATACCGAGTCCCCACTAGGACCCGAAACAATGCGAACACAACCGTCCGCCTTCTCAAAGGAACAAAGTAGAACTTTGGTGATCACAACTCTTGATCACCTAAAATCCTCTCACAAAAACACTCCTATAGGATGAATAGCTCAAAGGGTTGCTCAAGTGTTTGTGAAAAAAACAAGGAAAGAGATGGTGGAGGAAAACTTAAAGAATCTCTTAAAACACTCTTGATAAAACTCCCCTTTTGATTGGAAGTATTAGCTCTCAATTTAGTGGAGAAAACTCTTTTAATGAAGTGGAAAAAATTGGCTCAAAGTCCACTAAAAATCTTGGTGAAAAACAATGCCCAAACCCCAAATTTATAGGCTCAGAAAAAACTAGCCGTTGGGGTTCTGTCAGGCCTGTCGGTCGACCGTCCGGCCGACGGCCAACGGTCATATTTCAGACCGTTTGAGCCATCGGTCGACCAGCCGGTCGACCGAGCCAGGATACAGAGAGCAATCTCTCTGTCCGGTCGACCGCCCGGCCGGCCGGGGCCTTTCCAGAGAGCAGAGCTCTTTGGACGGTCGACCGGGTCGGTCGGCCGGCCATCCTGCAGAATTGGCGTGCACGTCTGTGCAC